>JAQQSW010005344.1:0-14216 GCA_028646575.1 Pseudocheirus occidentalis | reverse complement strand
GAGGGGTCTTACAGTGTGATCAATGTTCTGGGCTGGGGGGTAGGGACAAAAAGGGGAGAAAATTTGTAACTCAAAACCTTGTGGAAATGAATGATGTAACCAAGAAAATAAATTAAAATTTAAAAAAATTAAAAAATAATAATAATAATAATAATAAAAAAAAGAAAAAAAAGAAAAAATAAAAAAAATAAAAAAAAAACTAAAGGCTGTGGCCAATGGGTTTTCAGATGTTGGAAACCTAGGGCCCTTGCTGAGAAATCTTTACCTAATGCTGCCCATTTTACAGAGCTTTTAGGAGCAAAAACCTTAAACTCTAGTATATGGAATTATGGAATTACTGTAGGAAATAACAGCATACTGAGTAAAAGAGAATATTATATTCACCAGAACCAGTGATGGAAGCACAGAATAGCAGATGATGTTCTAGGTTTGAAATCAGAAAGTTGTTTGTTGTTGCTTAGTCATTTTACAGTTATGTCTGACTCTTAGTGACCCCATTTGGGGTTTTCTTAGCAGAGATGCTGAAGTGTTTACAACAGTAACTCCTTCTCTAGCTCATTTTACAGATGGGGAAAGTGAGGCAAACAAGGTAAAGTGACTTGCCCAGGGTCACACAGTCAGTAAGTGTCTCAGGCCAGGTTTGAACTCAGGAAGTTGAATCTTCGTGATTCCAAGCTCAACACTATTCACTGTGCCACTTAGCTGCTGAAATAAGGAAGATATGAATTCAAAACTTGTCTCAGTTATATTACTATACAAACCTGGTCAAATTACTTAATTTCTCTGGGCCTCAGTTTGTTCCTCTGTAAAATGGGAGGGTTGGACTAGATAGCCTTTCAGGCTCTTTTCATTTATAAATGATTGATTATAAGATCCTTTAAGAGAGAATTTTTCCTTCTTTGAAAAGAGAAACCCTTTAAAACAGTCATATTGTCATGCTTTATTTGCTGAAGTTTTAATATTCTTGTGTTTTCATCTATGTAGGAACTGCTTTCATCAGTGCAGGTCACAACTTTATGACATCTTTTTATCCTGTACTATTCTTATTTATTATTGCTGACATTGTTCAGTTGTTTCAGTAGTATCTGATTCTTCATGATTCCATTGGGGGCTTTCTTGGTAAGGACACTAGAGAGATTTGCCATTTGCTTCTCATTTTACAGATAAGGAAACTGAGACAAAGTTAAGTGACTTACCAGGTGTCACAGTCTGAGGCTGAAATTGAGCTAAGGTCTTCCTGATTCCATCTATTGGGCTGTCTAGCTGCCCCATTCTTATTCATATCTTTCCATAAATCATAGCATCTTCAATCTAGAAGGGACCTTCAAGGCCACCTTGTCAAGTCTCCCCTACCCCTTCATCCCCCCTTTTATATATGAGAAAATTGAGAGCTACCGAAAGAAATATATGGTAGAGCTAGAATTCAGGTCTGCTGACTCCAAATCCAAATACTTTCCACTGCACTACTTACTACAGGGAGTACAGTAGTCTCCCTGCCCCGTTAAACCAGTGATATCAAACTCAAATAGAAACTAAGGTCAATAATCCATAGATATAGATCCCTGCTTAGGGCATATTGATATTTTAAAATATAATATTATCTATAGTTAATGGACTTTTATCTATTTTGTTAAATATTTCCCAATTACATATTTCCTTCAGTCATAGTAGAGAGCATCGTGGGCTGCATTCTGTCCCACGGTGTTTTGTACCTCTGCTCTAAATAAATAAGCCCTAAGGAAGGTCAAAACCTCTGAATCATCACTAGAAGTAATACCACTTTTTCCCACTAGTGGGAAATTTGAAAATTAACTGGTCACCATTTCCACGTTGTCTTCCCCCACCCCTCTTCATCATGAGTCAGCACCAGTCCTGAACTTTGACCTATAACACTGTTCCAGGATTCCCAATCCCTGTTCCCAGTTCACGGTCCTGTTTGACCCAGATAAGGACCTTATATCAATCCTGCTTCATCCAAGATGCCAGCAGCCTCCTTTATGTCTATCAGCCGCGACAGTCCCTTTATTTTATAAGTGTCTTTCCTCAGTTAAGCTTTCTTGCTTTACTCTCTCTCTCTTTTCCTGTCTTGCGCTGTGTCTGATGTTTTATCTCCCAGACAACTGAGACAGTTCTCTTGTTAGAAGTATTAGCCTCTACAAACAATCTTAGCAGCCAATCCTAATTTAGAAATTAAGGTAGGGATCAGCAACTGCATGTTCCAATGGCAGAAATCTCTCTCCAGCACCAAGACTTTAAGTAGGCACCCTACCCTTTTGGGTTTTGTCCTTGACCACCCAAGCTACAAATAAGAGAGACTGCCACTGTCTTTTGCCATATTAGACCTTTGTATTCTGAACCTTCCTAAATCTGAATTAAGGCAACTCAACTCTACAAGGTGAATGATTGCTGTTTTAGAACTGGAAGGGTAACCATCTATAACTCAACCCCCTTCTAATTTTACAGATGAGGAAACTGAGGCTCAGAAAGGTTCAATTTGAAGTCATACAGCTAAGATATGAGATGGGATTTAAATTCAGGGCTAGCACTCCATTAGTTGTTTCTGAACATTTCATGAATAGTAGGACAACATTTAGGCTGACCCTCTGTTATCCCTTGTCCTTAGTACGTAACTAACCATCTCCTTTATTGGTTATTCTTGGTGATACCTTGTATGCTGCTCATCTTGTGCAAGCTATTATTGATAATATACTGCGTCTTTGCTGTTGTCCCTTGAGTGATTCACAATTTTGATATCTCTACTATCATACTGTTTCATCATTCATAGCTATGTTGCATTACTAGGTTTTTTTTTAATTGGGGCCTACAATTTCATCAGTTTAGAGAACTCTCTTTATCAAAGTAAAGAAAGAACTGTTTTGAAATTTATGCTTTCAGAGAGTTACCTGAGTAACTAAGAGGTTAAATGACTTGCCTGGAGTGTCTCAGTCAATATTTGTCTGATAATGCAGGTCTTCCTGATCCTAAAGACTTTCTACTGTGCAGCATTGCCTCCCCAAGAGAATGTTGGTGCTAAAAAGATAAGCTTTTATGAGCATCTTGGAATCATTAAAGGTATTGTATTATTACCAAATGAATTCCAGTTCACAATATTCCATTCATTTAATTCTGGAATCTAGCCAATTCTCTCTCTCTCTCTCTCTCTCTCTCTCTCTCTCTCTCTCTCTCTCTCTCTCTCTCTGTCTCCACACACACATACCCACTTACACACACATACATACATAGATGTATACATGTAAGCATTTATATATTTTTGTTCATACATATATTTATATGTAAATGGCTATCCATGGATGTGTACATATATATATACATACACAGATATACACATGTATTTATACATACATACAGATGTATTCATACACACAGATGTGTTAAGTCAGGGGTCAGCAAACTACAGCCCATGAACCAAATCTGGCCCACTGCTTGCTCATGTATGGCCTGAAAGCAAAAAACAGTTTTTAGATTTTTAAATAAGGTTTTATTGTATTTAAAATGAAAAAAGGAGAAACAAAACCCCAAAACATTCTCACTTTATTTTCCTGCCAAAAAACAAGCATTGGACCTGATTCATCCCTGAGGCAATAATATACTGACAACTACCACCACCACCACACACACTAATTCAGTGGTTCTCAACCTGTGGGTTGCGAACCTTCTTGGGGTTGAACGACCCTTTCACAGGGGTCACAGGGGTCATCTAAGACCATTGGAAAACATATTTTCCATGGTCTTAGGAATCGAGACACCACTCCTTCATCCATGTCCAGGCAGGTCCACCCACATGCAGATATGCCCATATATGACTATTAAAGGGTCATGACATTAGGAATGTTGAGAACCACTGCACTAATTCAATGAGTTTCCATCTAGTTATATTCTACATTCCCAAGTTTTAGAAAATACATAAGCTTCTAAAATTAAGTTCTGCAAAGTACACAAGCACATATATTTAATCTAAAGGATTGAAGTAGACAACATTAATCTATTGGCTATATTTTTACCTCCAAGACATTTTGCAGATATAAAATAAAGGGAGAATTTTCTGATAGCAGAAGGGGCTTATATTTAAGTCCTGACAAGAACTAAGTTTGAATTAAGAACAACCACCACAACAAAAAATACCAACATTTTTAGGGTTCTTTCTAGATTATTTTCATGATTTTTCTTTAAGTTTTATTGATGTGTTTTGATTTTAAATTACAAATATTTGTAAATTATCCCCATTTCCGGGGTTAAACAGGTAAAATTAAGAATACAGTGACATCATCTGTAAGATCATGAAAACTTTTGTATCTTTACCATCAGTCTCATTTCTCTATTTAAAAAATTTTAACAGAAATCTATTTTCTATTCTTTTTACCCTCTATCTCATTGGGAAAGAAAAGAGAAAAGAAAAAGAAAAAGATTTCTTAAGCAAAACAAATCCCCTCATTAGTTATATACAAATGTGAGAATAAACATATAAAGATATTTATGCATATGTATATATACATACATACATACATACATACATACATACATACATATATATAAAAAACCATTTTGCACTCCAAATCTATCACTTCTCTGTCAGGACATTGATAGTATATTTCATCATCAGTTCCCTGGACTCTTGAATGGTCATCACATTGATTATAGCTCATACAGCCTTCAAAGTTGTTTTGTTTTTTACAATGTAGCTGTTATTGTATAAATTATTCTTCTGAATTTGCTTGCTTTGCTCCCATTGGTTTATCTACATCTTTACATGACTCTTTGAAATCATCTATTTCAGAAAAGCTATGCCTGAGAACCAAATGCACCCCCAGGAGATAAGAGTGATTTGCCATTTATTATCAATAATTTTCTAATACCCCTAAGACTACAAAAAACTCATAGCAGGCTTGGATTTGATCTGTGACCCATACTTTGATGACCCCTGATTAATTACTCATTTCTTATAGCACAATAACATTCCAAAATATTAGTAGGCTACAATCTGTGTGGCTTTTCTCCAGTTGATGAGCATCCCTTTAGTTTCCAGAGCTTGGTTTTTGTGTTTTTGGCACCCTGAAAACAGCTGCTATACACATTTTTGTACATACTTTCTCCTTTATTTGATCTCTTTTGTTTATAACTTAGTAATGGTATAGCTGGGTCAAAGGGCATGCCCCATTTGGAAATTCTCCATATATAATTACAAATTCCTTTCCAAAATGGTTGTACCCATTCACAGGTATACTAATCATGCATCAGCGTGCCTCTTTTCCCACAATTCCTCCAATATTTGTTATGTTGCTTTCTGTTAGCTTTACCACTATGATAGTGATATGGATACAAACAGTGCCCTAAGGGTTGAGTTGCTTTTCTAGTACTTTGTGAAGCCCATACTTTATTCTGTAACCTGAAGGCACCCTAAAGTCCTTTCCCACTTATTTCAAACGAGTACCAAAAGAATTGCCTTTGTCTCCCTTATGCTGTGTTCTGCAGATCCTTTAATTTTTAAACCGTATCCTCCTGCTGTGTCCTTAAATTCTTTGTTATTATTATTATTATTATTATTATTATTGCTTTTTGGTGTGGGGAAGGCAAGGCAGTTGGGGTTAAGTGACTTGCCCAAGGTCACATGGCTAGTAAGTGGTAAGTGCCTGAGGCTGGATTTGAACTCAGGTCCTCCTGACTCCAAGGCTGGTACTCTATTCACTGCAACACCTAGTTGCCCCCCAAATCTTAAACTGTAAATAATTCCCTTTATCTCTCTCATCCTATGCCATTCCGTCCTCTCTTTAGTCTTTAACTTCCATAAAAACCTCTAAAACTACATCATCGTTCTGAAATAAGCGTAACTCCTCCCAATATTGCAGCCTCACTTAGCTTTCTTGCTAAAGAGGCCCATGATTCTTTTTCACATAAAAAAAGAAAGTCTAAGTGAATTCTTTCACACCTAAACCAGCTCTCCCAATTTGAAATCTCAACAATAGAAGTGAGAAAGCAGTTCAAATTTGCAGCTCTCTAACAGTAATTTGGAGCATTTTTTCCATGTAGCTATGGATAACCTGGATTTCTTCTTTTGAGATCACATCCTTGGACTATTTATCAGTTGGGAAATGGCTCTTTTTCTTAAAATTTGAAATCAGTTCCTTATAAATCTCAGAAATGAGACCTTTATCAGAGAAACTTGCTGCAAAGTCATTTTTTTCTAGTTAATTGTTTCCTTTTGGATCTTAATTTTACTACATTTTTGTGGGTAAAACTTTTGTAACTTTATTTAATAAAAAGTATACATTTTTTATAGGCAGCTAGGCAGCACAGTGGCTAGAGCACTGGGTCTGGAGTCAGGAAGATTCACAGTCATGACTTCAAATCCGGCCTCAGACACTTTACTAGCTGTATGACCCTGGGCAAGTCACTCTTGGTCTGTTTGCCTCAGTTTCCTCATCTGGAGAATAAGTTGTAGAAGAAAATGGAAAACCACTCCAGCCTCTCTGCCAAGAAAACCCAAATGGGATCACAAAGAATCTGAAATAATTGAACAACAACAACAAATCCATTTTATCTTCAGTGATCTTCTCTGTCCCTTGTTCGGTGATATACTCTTCTCCTATCCGTAGATTTGATAGGTAAATTTTTCCATAGGCTTAAGTTGAAGCAAGAGCTTTAGGGTCAAACTGCTACAAAGCTCCCCACAACTATGTATCCTGCTCCTACTTTTAGAGGCAGAGACTTTGCACACCTGGATGTAGAATTAAATAGGTGTGAGTTGCAAGGTAACAACTCTGCATAGCTGTTATTAGCATTTCAAAAGGCTGTCTGCCAGGCTGTGAGACTGCTTTCACACTCTTTGAAATCTCTTTTCACACATCTCTGCCCCAAGCTTTCATCACCTATGCAGGGAATTGAAAAACTGTGAATTCCACAACTAATAGCTCAGAGCATACCTGTCATTAGCATTTTTAAGGTGTCAAAGGTACCTTGAAGAAGTGTTTGTTTTGTTCAAAGTGCTGTTTGAGTGTTTGGAGGCTTTCATGAAGGCCATTTGTGTAACACGTGGTGAAGATGTTTTGAGGATTTCCCAGAATTGTCAGACATGAGGGGATGTTCATGCTCAAGGAGCGTAAGTAATTTTAATTTGTAATACTCCCATGTTAATGGGAAAACATGTTGGGGCATCTCAACACTTGTAGTATATATTCTATTCTTACTATTTCTGTCCTCAAAACATTCAAATATCAATTTGACCTCTAGGGGAAATACTACTTAAACATTCCCCTACATAAAGGGTTTCACACTGGAAGTTCAGTCAGCTGACTTGCTAGTATGGCTTCAGAGTACAAAGAGTATGGGATTTTGAGTCAATTCTAAGCTTTACCACCAGTTGATAGAGTTCTAGGTCTGGAGTTGGAAAGACCTGTATTCAAATTCGGTTCCAGAAACTTACTAGCAGTGAAACTCTCAGCAAGTCACTTAATCTCTGTTTAAATTTCTTTAGTTGTAAAATGGAGATAATAATATCACCTAACTCCCAAGGTCATTGTGAAGATAAACCGAGAGAGAAGTTGCAAAGAACTTAATACAGCTATCTGACACATACTGGTCCCTTCCCTGCTCTCTCTACTTCCCTTCTTTTCCCTTCCCTCTTCCCTTCACTTCCCTTTTCCTCCCCTCCCTTCCCTTCCATCCTCTCTTCCTCTTTCCTTCCCTTCCCTCTTCCCTTTACTCTGCTCTTCCCTTCTGCAAACTGTTTCAGTATCTTTGCCAAGAAAATCCCCAAGTGGAGTCATGCACAGTCAGGCATGACTGAAAAATGAACAGCAACCACATGTTTAAGAGTTTTACAACTAGAAATGTTAGAGCTAATTGTCATCATTGTCATGCTGCCCACACTTCTCCTCGAGTGACTAACCTCTTGTTCAGTAATTCTCACTGAAGCTGGATTCTGGTAATGATTTATGACTTGATGGAGTATTGAAGCTCTGCAGTGATCTAAACATGATGTCAAAGGGGATTGAAGTTATGGTAGAATAGAAGATGCTGGTATGGTAGTAATAATTAACTGCTATATTATGGATAGAATTGGTCAAATTTTGCCCAGAGGAAAGAGGGAAGATATGGAGATAGAAACAGCTTTATAAGTCAATTAAGTTCTGTCAAATGAATTGTATAACTTATCTTTATCTGAGCAACTCAAGACTACTGTATTCACTTAACGGTGACTAGGTCTGCTTAACCTAGATTCATACATCTATACATCAATCTATCTGACTCAGTCCAAAGCCTCAAAGGCCAAGTACTTTAGGCTGCTGAGAATCAAACTAAGAACTTCTAGATAAGTTAGACATCTAGAATATTGGTTGGTTCAGTTCCTGGAACTAGAACCAATATTTATTCCTGTGGGACAGTGAGACAGTCAGGGAACATGTATTATTGATATCCCTTGCCCAATAGTTCTCTTTATATTTTATCATTAAATCCTGTAATTAAATCATTTGAGTGTATGAATCTGTCTTCTTATACTTTAAAACTGAAACTGAACTGTTAGAGTGATCATATGGCTTATGCTAATCATACTACCATACTAAGCATGCAAACATATGCTAATTTCATAGCTATATATCATGGATCAATAGGTAAACCTTTCCATAAATTAACTCATTGTTTCTTCACTTCATGAATTGAAGAAATATTGAGTTAAATTATGGCTTTATGACTTTCAGTCTGTTGTGACATACATTGACTTTATCTGAATTTTATTGTAATGATTATGGAAGACTCATCCAGTTACTATTTGCTGAAATACCAGTATTTCTGAGATTATATTATGTCTAATAGGGTGATAGTATTTTAAATCTGGAAAAACGGAGTTGCAGCTACTTCTATATTTTACCACTTATAGAGGCAGCTGAGGGGTACAATTCATAGAAAATGGACACAGAATCAGGAAGATCTGAATCTGATTCTTGCCTCAGACACTTCCCATGTGACCCTGGGCAAATCATTTAACTTCTTTCAGACTTAGATCCTCACATACAAACCCATTCCAGAGTTTTCTTAAATATTTTGAAGAGGTGGCATGCTATTAACATAGAAAGCTGCTTTAAATCTAGACAGATTTGGATTAAAAGGACTTTCTCAGACACATACTGAAAGCATGACCCTAGTCAATTAGCTTCTCATTACTCCAGGTGGCTCTCTCTCTAAAACTATAAGTTGCAGAGAATGATCAGACCTGCTCCCATAGAGGGAGTTTCCTTACCCAAGAATTTCCTATACTAAAAAAATCACAGATTCAATTTCTATCCCTAGGGTAAAGAGAATAAATCTCCTAATCATTTGAACTGTTTCAAAGACCTAATTAAAACAACCCTCATTTGCATAAGACTTTCCATTTAAAAAGACTTTCACATACTTACGTCATTGAATTTTAGTAACCCTTAGGCAGGGCAAGTGTTAGTATCTTTTTTTTTCCTTAGGAGGGAAGGCAAGGTAATTGGGGTTAAGTGACTTGTCCAGTGTCACAGGGCTATTAAGTGTCAAGTTTCTGAGGTCATATTTGAACTCAGGTCCTCCTGACTCCTGGGCAGGTTGCACCACCAAGCTGTCCCCAGGTATTAGTATCCTAGCAGAGATTAGGAACAAATTACTCCATTAAGTGCAACTAAATGACTTTCCCATGGCCTTTTAAATTTAGATAGTTTTACATCAATCCCTGAGTTCATTTATTATTATTATTATTATTATTTTATTATTATACCGTTATGTTTCTAACAATACTGTGGAGCAGAGATAAACCTCACAATTCATGGAAATAAATTTGGATCATCTGGTTCATATCATCATCAAAAGTTGTTGATTGCATTAAGCACAGATCAGTACTATCAGAGATAGATTAAACATAGATTTATAACTAGAATGGCTTAGAAGTACATCAACTTTAGCTCCTTTTATGGATGAGGAAATTAGGGCCCAGAGAGAAGTAATATTGTGGCCAATATGAAACAACTACAAAACGGCAAAAATGGAACTCAAATCCAACTCCTCTGGTTCTAAATCAAATTCATTTTGTGGAGCTCTCCTACTCTTTCATTTAAGAACTTGATGAAAGCAGGCAGAAGCTACTGGAATGATTTGAGTGAATGAATGGAGTATCCAGTTCTGTACTTACTATGTGCCAAGGGCTTGGGTATACAAATAAAAGCAAATAAGAATATCCCTGCCCTCAAGGAATTTACATTCTAATATGGGAAAACAATATGTCTAGGGGTTTGGGGAGAAGTGTTTTGGATAGGGAAGTCAAAAAGACTAGCAATTGGAATCGTAGGGCAAATAATTAGTATTACCTGTATGGAATAATAGCATTGACTTGGAGTTAGACAGTAGAGAGGAGGTTAGGATACACACTCATGAACAGTCTTTTCAGAAAAACAAACTAACACAAATCCATAGAACATGTATTTAGACTTAGGATTAGGTTATTCAAGCCAAGGCTTAAAAATAATGACAGCATAGAAGTCTGAGAATATGTTCAAACAAGGGGTGAAATGGGTGCTTTAGTAATGTTATTCTAAAATTAATAGCAGAGATGAATCTGATGCTAATTTTAATAAGAGCTCCCGAATATGAGAAAGAAAAAAGATCACTGTGGAAAACGAAATTAGGATCTGCACCAGAAAACCTGAGGGGATTCTTGCACTTCCATGAGCTACTGTGTTAAAAACATGGTCTTTCTCTGTATGTTAACAGAATTGGCCTTAGAAGACTTGCCTGCCTCCTGGAAAGGCAGCCCATTTCACCCCCTATAGAATCAAGCACTTAGGATCTGATTTTCAAATTCCCCCCTTTTGCATTTGCATGGATGTTTTGCATTTGTTTGATGCTTGCATCTGCTTCCAAACAATGAGCAGTAATTTTAAACCTGTTTAGCACTCATTTAACCCAGATATTTCTTTTGTGACCATTTCACATGCATCTGGGATTCAGTGCAAAGAGGTTTTCGAAGAACAAAACAAGTGCAAATGGTGTTAACCAGCAGCTGCAAGAAAGGACCTTCAGAATCAAGAGCGAAACCCTGGGTGAAGTGTGCAAGCACCCTCATTTAAAAAGCATTTGGGCGTAGGAAGTGGAAAAGGGGTACATGGCCGACATACCTATTCATCATAGATATAATCCCAATGGGAGTGGGCAGCTTGTCATCTTTGATTGTCATTTCACTAGAGACTATTCGAAAATTCAACTCTTCTATCTGGAAGAGGTATTATTGTCCAATGGTTAGGGAACTAGACTTGGGTTCTAATCTTGCCTCAGACATTAGGCATGTGACTCCTGGCAAACCACTTAACCTCTCACCTCCATTTCCTCAGCTATAAAGTGGGGATTATAATAGTACCTGCCTCAAAGGACTGTGGTTAGAATCAAATGAGATAATGTATATAAAGTGCTTCGCAAACCTTAATAGCCTCCACGGATGTGAGCTATTATTATCTGGGTTTAGTCCTGAATGAAAGAAGTAACAACAGTGATAATCCAAGAAATCACTTGAAAGGGAATTAAATTCCTACCCAGTCATTCTGAATTGGTTATATAACCTTTAGTATCACAAGATGTCTTTCATGAGAGCTAATGCATAACTACTAGTTGTTTGGGACATTAAGATAAATTAAGTCTATGGTGCTCTTTTCTTTTTGTTTCTGTTTGCTTTCTACTGGCTAATGATGACTTCATTCTAACTGACAGAGTAGGGCTTTCTGGAGCAGAGAAGTAGGTTGCAGACTGGATCTGATAGCAATATTAAAACAAAAACAACAATAAACTCGAGTTTACTCTTCATCAGTCTACGAAATTGTAATCTTGAAGGCAGACATTGCCACATTTATGTACTTGTAATTTCAGGGTCTAGCACAATACCTAGAACACAGAAGGCACTTATTAAATGCTTGCTGGTTGATTTGTACATCCCTCAATGCCAGACACAGTGAGGAATATACATCATAGGCATTTAATAAATGTTTAATGAATGAATGCTATCTTGTAGTGTTTTTAAAACAATCTTCTTGAAAGTAACCATTAGCTTCATTATTTGTTACTCTCTTGCTCTCTGCAGTCTTTCAATCTGCCCAAATACTTCCTTTCCTTCCTCCTCTTCACCCACAACCCTATAGACCACTGTGCTATTTTATAATTTTTCACATCACAGTAAAGTAGGTATTTGATTTGTATTCAAACTGATTCAGTAGACTGAAGATGTGCTGTTCCAATGGACAGTGATACAGAAGGTCCAGAATCATTGAATGGGTGAATGAATTACGTATCTTCTGATAGACAGTATCTATGTAATATCTATAGTATCTATAAATAATGTATCTATAAAATAATGTGCTGTATTCATGAGGAACACAATGCTGGGTGATACTGTCCAAAAAACATTTTAGTTTAAATCTATCATGGACAGTATAGCTGAAGAGGCTTGAAAGGGAAGATGGATGTTCAGAATTTGATAGGGTTGTTGTAATTGATTAACCACAGTTTTTACAGTACTTACTAAAACAACAAAGAAGAAAAACTATGTTTTGGCTACTGCCCTGTCCAGCCTTAATCCATTCCTTCATATCCTTTAATGATAGCAATGAAATACAATCTCAGCGGAACTATAAAGCTATGGGCACCCAGTTTATTTATTATTTTATTATTTATTATTTCATTTAGTTTTAAAAATTTATTCATTATGTTATTACTGAAATAATATTAATATATAATTATGTACAATATATAATGTATACTTATATATTGTAATATATGGCATATTAAAATTATATATAATTATACTCATTTAAACAATATTTTCCCTTCCAACTCCCTGACTTCAATTCCTATCAGGTTTCTCTTTTCTCTGCAGGAGGGCACTTATTTATATTATTAAAATTTCTTTGTATTTACACATGTAAGCAGTTATAAGTACATTCTCATGATCAGGGCAAACAACAGATTATGCACTTAGTTAAAGTCTTTCCAACTTGCTTGGACTTCTGAGGGTTGCACTCCATTTGTATTGCCTTCCACAATCCAGTGTAGATAAAGAGAGAGAGAGAAAGAGAGACAGAGAGAGAGAGAGACACAGAGAGAGACAGAGAGAGAGACACAGAGAGAGACAGAGAGAGAGAGAGAGAGAGAGAGATAGTATATATCCTATATACTAGGAGAAGTCTGATCAGCGTAAGGCATGGTCTCAGAAGAATTAAAATTACATATAACTGGGGGCAGAGCCAAGATGGCAGTATAGAAGCAGCAAAGCACCACAGCTTCCACACAAACACGCTAAAAACTCATAAAATGGGACTCTAAACAGATTTTCAAGCTCCAAAACTCTCCAAAAGACAGAAAGCACATCTGTTGCTACAGGCAGCTCAGCAGGTGAGGCTCTTTGCAGCAGTCTGGGAGCCGCGGCCGGAACCCTGGCTGGGTCAGGCCCCAGGACATTGGGCGGGGAGCCGCTTCTATAGGAGAGCAGATCAGCTGCACTGGAGGCACAGTTACTGCATTTATCAGGCCAGAAGGAAAAAAAGGCTAAGAGAAAGGTCAGTGGATTTTGCTAACTCTGGAGGAGAAGAGTGGGTCCGGTCAAACTGCTCCCAGGGCAAGGAAGCAGTGGGAGGCGGCGGTAGCAGCAGGACTGGAGGAGCGGCCTCCACTGGGCTGCTTCAGAGCCCTAGGCCTGCAGATAGGAGGGGGGCTGAGGCGATCCATCAGGGCCAAGGGCTCTTGTCTTGAGCGGCCTGGATCTGGGTCAGGGTCTTGAGTGGTGGTCCTGGGATGCACTTTCAGTGAGCCAAAGCTGGGGGGGGTGGGGCTGCAGCATCCCACTAATAGCTCTGGCAGCTGTGAAGGCCCCAGCGATTTGGGACAAAGCTTTTCCCCTCCAGGAAGCAGAGTTCCACAGAGCTAAAAAACAAAGCAATTAATAGACTGGCCAACATGAGAAAAAGGAGGCAAAGTAAGAATACCAATAAAACTCTAGAATCCTTTTTTGTAGACAAAAAAGACCTAAGCATGGAGCAGGAGGAAGACAACTCAGTCAGAACTCCCTCACCAAATGCTTCCAAGACACTCAAAGAATGCCTAGAAGCTATATATCAACTGAAAAAATGACTTTGAAAACCAAATAAAAGAAGTGGAGGAAAAAATGGAAAGAGAAATGAGAATGATGTGAGAAAGTCATGAAAAGA
>JAQQSW010005343.1:0-14216 GCA_028646575.1 Pseudocheirus occidentalis | reverse complement strand
TGTGTGTGTGTGTGTGTGTGTATGTATATGTATGTGTATGTGTATATGTATATATGTATGTGTATGTGTATATGTGTGTATATATATGTATGTGTGCGTGTATATATAATTATAGATTTGGAGCCAGAAAGGAATTTAGAGATGATCTGATTCAACCTCTTTATTTTACAAGTGAGGAATCTGAGGCCGAGAGATATGAAGTGATTTGTCCAGGGCCACACAGGTAGTAAGTAGCAATGTCAGGTTTCCAAAGTCATCACTCTTTCCACTGCAACACCTTGTGTCATTTGTTCATGAGGAGACTTCTATAACCACGGATGATTATTTTTCTGCTTAGCTCCAGATGGAAGAATTAAGACAGTGGGTGAAAGTTTCAGAAGTTAGCTTTTAGTCTTAACAAAATGAACAGCCCAAAAATAAGTTGTCTGAAGTGTAAGAGATTGACTTTAGAGGCTCATTAGAAATCTTCCAATAATGGCCATATATGTTGTATTCCTATTTAGGTACTTGTGAGATTAAATGACTTCTAAGGTCCCTTCCAACACTGAAACTACAATTTTGTGGTCTTTTTCCTGAATCAAATAGCCAGCAAGCATTTATTAAGTAGCTACTATGTGCCAGATGTAGTAATATTGGGTGAGGAATATCTGTGAGGAAGGTTATACTCAGGATCAACTATATCAATCTCCAAGCCTCTCTATTGCCTTACCTTAATATTTATTTATTCTCTGTGTGTGTCTCTCTGTCTCTCTCTGTCTCTCTGTCTGTCTCTGTCTCTGTGTCTCTGTCTCTGTCTCTCTCTGTCCCTGTCTCTGTCTCTCTGTCTCTCTGTCTGTCTGTCTCTCTCTCCCTCTCCCTCTCTTTCTCCCTCTCCCTTTCCCTTTCCCTCTCCACACATACATAATCTAGTTCTAGCTGGAATGATCTCAGTAAATTACCCACACTGCAGAAACTCTCTGGCTAATTGGATCACCCCTATCCTGAAATGAAACTATAAAACCAAGGTAATATCTTCTCCCATGGGCTAGATTCTGTACTCTGAATCAAAAACAATGCATTTATATGTTTAAAGTCATTAATGACCACATAATTTATTAGCAATATCAAGTAACATAGAAAAACATTTAAACAAGATATAAAAGCTTGTGATAGAATTTACAGCTAAGGCTATCTATATTCCAATCCAATAAACATTTATTAAGTGCCTTCTATGAACCAGGCACTGTACCACCCTACTTTGAGTGAATTTGAAGAAGCATTGAAAACAGGGATTGAGATCTTTAGGTTTTGAGGCAGCTGGATGGTTTAGTAGAGTGTTCAGCTTCTGGTTAGAAACATTTGGGTTCAAAGCTATATGACTAAAGGCACGTCACCTAAATTATTTTTGCCTCAATTTCCTCAAATATAAAATGGGCAGAACAACCCCTCCCAGGGTTGTTGTGAGGACCCAGTGAGATAATATTGCTAGCTGTGATTTCCAGCTATCATCACCTTTGTTGTTGTCATTACTGTGGGTGGAAATTTTCCCAACACTGTGTTATTGTGTAAGTCACTTCAACTCAGCCTCTGTTTCCTCATCTGTAAAAATATGAAAATAATATTTTCACTGTTTCATAGAGGTGTTATAGGGAAATAATCTTATCAATCTTAAAGAGCTATGCAAATATGAATTCTTTCTCTTGACAACTTCATTAACTTCCCATATTGCACATATCCCTTCTTTTGAAGTTACTTCTAAATATATCTGCAAGTCTGGCCATCCTTATAAAATCTAGCCCTTTATTTCTGACTGCCTATTAGGTCAAATTGGATAATATTTATGAAGCACTAGTACAGTACCCAGCACATAGTAGGCACATAATAAATGACTATTTTCTTTTTTTTTCTTTTTGGAGGGGGGAAGGCGGGGCAGTTGGGGTTAAGTGATTGCTCAAGGTCACAAGGCGTGTGTTAAGTGTCTGAGGCTGGATTTGAACTCAAGTCCTCCTGACTCCATGGCCGGTGCTCTATTCACTATCCTCAGACCATTCTCCTTTTATTCTCCCTGCAGTAGATGTCTTCTCTTAAATGGTACCTCAAATTCAATGCACACAAAACAAAACTCATTGTCTTTCCTCAAACCAGTCTGCCTTCATTTCTTCAATATTTCTATTAATGGAACCAATGGAACTGAAACTTCACTTTCCATCATAGAACTGAACCTTAGATTTATCTTTTAACTCTTTCTCTTCCTTCATTCCTTATACCAATTAATATGCAGATTTGTTCATTCTACCACATACAAAAATTGTATTGCATTGATTCTTCTTTTCCACATCCATCATCACTATTCTAATTCAGATGTCATTATTTTCAGGGGTAGTATTTCAAAACTTTCCAAACAATTTCTTCCATATAAATTATTTTAATCACAAGGCCATGCCATTCTACCCACCAAAGTCTGATTTGTCTTCTTAAAACATTTTTCCTAATCACCAACATCAAATATTACCAAGTTAATAGGTGTCTCTAAGGCTTTTCTGTCTCTACTCCCCAAACAAACAAAAAACCAAACCCTGTAACTAGGGAAGAAAATATCTTTCATTTCATTCTTCCTGCCAATAAAACCCAACCTTGTACTTATAGAATGTCAAATCAATCATACCAAGTTCATCATGACTAGTACATAGTGAAAACAGGTTGGAAAAGAGGTGGGATTTCACCAGTGGATGGGGGTTCAGAGCTAAGTGTTAATTAAGTAGATCATTTGAAAATGAGTTGGCACCACCCTGTAAAGAGAGGTGGAACTGAGGGATAGAAAGTCCCTGACTTTCTGAGAAATCATTAACAGCACTATACTTTCTCAGCACTCCCAAGCATTGGCAAACATGTGCAGACTACCAGGTTGAGGATGGAACTCCCAAGAAGTAACTGCCAATGTCATCTGATAACTAAATTGTTTCAGTTGAACTGTACTACTTTCTCTTTGGATTCTAGTCTGGCACTCACCTCTCCCTTTATCATAGCTCATATGTTCCCCCATTTCTACCAGTTGAATTTCCTCTCATGCTTAAAGATACAACTTAGATATTACCCTTTCCATGAAAAATTCCCTGCCTTCCACTGAATGTTAGATTTCTCATAATGACTTGGATCTACAACATTCTCCTTGGTATCATGCCTATGTGTGTGCCTGCCTCATTCACTCCTCCTATCTCACAAGATAATACATTCCTTGAAAGCAAGTTTAATGGGCTACCTTTCTTTGTATCCCTAGCAGCTAGTATAGGGCTTCCAAATGACAGATGCCAAATAAATGTGTTGAATCAAACTGAATTTTATCTCTGGGCTCCAATCCTGATTCTTCAGACTTCCTTCACTGTGTCTCAATGACCTCTTCATCCTCTGATCCGTGTTTTCTTGCACTGGATATTCACTCCATCCCAGTTGTCCCCTCCTCCCTAACCCTATTCAGCAGGACCATCCATAGCCATAAAGAATTAGATTTCATAAAGATAACTAGCCTTCCAAAAGTCTTTTAGAATAAAATTTCCCAAAAGTCATCACTGATAACCTGATAGAGCCTACATATATCCCCCACTACTACCATGCATCTTTTCATAGTTTTAGGGGTCACTTATAGCTTTAATTCTTCTAAATTCATGTTTTCTCATGATTTGCAGCCATGTAAGATCTGTCAGTCAACAAACAACAAAAGCATTTGAAAAAAAATGAAAAAAAAGATGGTCTTTTGTCACAATGAGAAGTTTAGGGAGAAAGCCCTATTCAGTATTACATTTGCAAGACAACTCATCATAACTCAATTGTGGGTCCACCTAATTACCCATATTCAGCCATCAATTTCTCTCCTGTGTGCATATGCATACACACACACACACAAATGCACACACACATAATAAAACCAAATTAGGTGCTTATTTAAAAGTTTTTAAAGTAATTCAAATTATGTTCTTATATATAGTCATATACTTTCATATATATATATATATATATATACATATACACTAAATGGACTATATATGTGTGTGTGTATAGATAATGGATTACACACATACACACACATACATACACTAAATGTACTTTCTATCAACTTGTCAACCTGCATTTTATAGTCTGTTTAATATACATTGTTTCCTTTACTTTGTTTTTCCACAGTGTATAACTAAACCAATTTCTTTTTTGTTATAATAGATTTAACTGAAGAGACTTTGCAGGATTCTTGGGTTTAATGTAATAACTACAATTTCATGAGTCAATATTTGGCCACCAAGAAAGTTAATGTGACCTTGGGATGCACTGAGAATTATAGCTTCTGTGAATAGGGAGGTGATAATCCTGCTGTATTCTCTCCTAGTCAGAACATATGGGGGGGGGGGGAGTGCTGAAGTCTGTGAGTCAGAATTTTGAAAAGACATTAATAATCTGAAGAGCTCCAAGAAGGAAAATAGGACGATGGGCCTTGAGTTCATGTTATATGAAAATCATTTGAAGGAACTGAGGAAGAGGAGACTGGAGTGTTTGGAGGAGTGAGGGGTAAGGAGAGGGAAGGTGATTGTCTTCAGTAAGTGAAAGGTTATCACATGGAGAAGAGAAAAACTTGTTCTGTTATCCCCAAGAGTCAAAACCAGGAACAATGAGTGTAAGCTTCAGATGTCAATTTAGGCTTGATTTCAGGGGGAACATTTTTTAATAAGAGTTGTCTAAAATTGGTTCTTGGTTTCTTTTTGAGGTCTTCAGGCAAAGGTTGTGAGATCATGTGATTGGGAAGGAACAATGTTTGGAGAACCTCATTCTCAATATGTAATCCTCTTGCTGTTTGGGATTTATGAAGGGCACCTTCTATCATATTTATTAATATCTTACATGAGTATTTGTGTCAGTGTTTTATAATACACAATGTAATAGACTCAAATTCTTAGAAGAACCATGAACAGTTATCTCCACAGGGTTATCTGGCAATCCCTTGCATTATTTGAGAAAGAGAGAGAGAGAGGTGTATAACTCTGTGTGTACACACACACACACGCGCGCGCACACACACACATATAATTAGTAGGAAGGGAGATTAATTAAGAGAGGGTGGTAGTGGTGAGAACTGGCATAAGTGAAGGCAGAGCAGAGGAGAGAAGCAAAACACAGAGTGAAAGGAGAGAGGACAAGTAGTAGTAATAATGGAATGGAGTGTAATCATAACTGTGAATGTGAATGGGACGAACTCTTCCATAAAATGGAAGGAGATGGCAGAGTGGATCAAAAACCATTATCCTACAATATGTTAAGTTACACTGAGGGGATTAAGTTGTCTTGCATACATGTATACAAATGTATGTATCTAGTAAATATATATGGTATATATATGTGTGTTTCATATGTATATATGTTATGTCTAATATATAATATCTTGTTTGTGAAAAACCTTGTGTTATGAATCTTAAAACTTTGCGCATTTCCTTCATTTCATTGATTCATAAAATATTCTTTGTCATCTTATTTGTAAGACCCTGGAAAATAACATTACTTAATATAATTACTCAGAACCTTTTAGAAAAATTACAGGACACAGACTTTAACCTCCAGGGCAATTCAATTCAATACAAAAATCATCTATACTGTGTTGACTGGTGGAGTTTCAGGATACCTATTATTTTTATAAAGCAGATATAGTGAAGCTCTATTTTTAAGGGCTTTCTGACTTATTGCAAAAACTTCTTATGATGTAGTTAAGTTAGTTCTCAAAGTGCCTACAGATTTTCAAGGATAAACTAGAAGTCTTTTATCTACTCGCAGAGTGCAGTTTCGCTTTGTGAGGACTGCAGTTTGATCTGGGACTAGACTCTGTTTTTCTCCACTGATGGAAAGTATTAAAGAGCCCTTAAACTCTTGCAGCAAGTTATTTCCAGTCCTGCCTTTTTAATTTTTGAAGAGGTTTCCAAAGTGGTCGATACTGTCTCCTGGGGGGCACTGGAATGATGGAGGGTAGGGGAGCTGTAGTAGCCTTAGGTGCAATTGAATAAAAATAATAGAATGGAGAGAATGATTTGGGAGGGTGAGGAGGCAATGAGTAATCTTTTTTTAAGGGGACAGTACACCAAATAAGTCTGGGAACCTCTGCCAATCTGGTGTCTCTATTTATCTTAAGAGCACAAGAAATTATTTTAAAAGTATTATGATCATTGTAATTATCATTATTAACAATGATTTACTATCAAAATAAGCAGACACTATTGTTTCGTTTGTTGGCTGTCACTGAAATAATGTTGAAATGATTCTTGAAAACTGTAAAATTCTTAGAAGGTGGTATGGAAAGGTGAAAAGTCAAATGTCAGAAAGGTGCTGACAGTAGCTGCTCTGGATGTGTAACTCATGGATAGGAATACGTTGATAAACATTTAATAACTGACTCAGGGAGTGGCTAGGTGGCACAGTGAATAGAGCACCAGCCTTGGAGTCAGGAGGACCTGAGTTAAAATCCAGCCTCAGACACTTGACACACTTACTAGCTGTGTGACTTTGAGCAAGTCACTTAACCCCAATTGCCCTCCAAAAAAAAATACTGACTCAGGGGTGGGGGATTCACTTTTAAGCTTAATCTGCACCATTCATCCTTTCTCTAACACTTTCTTAAATCTCTATTAGCAAAATAAGAAATCAATCAGTGATTTATATTTGTTTTTGCCAATTTACAAGGCATACTCACACTGAAAATTAACAATTGGCTCTCTTCAGTCAGCCAGAGCTGACATTAGCAGTCCACCTGCCACATACCTTCTTACTCAAGGAAGGAATACTGTCTCACTCTCTGTAGCACATATTGGTGCATAATACAATACTTGGTCAGAGCCATGAGCACATCATTATGGAGAATCCCTCCACCAAAAGTGGTTACAACTCATCTGTGCCTCCTCATTTGGTGCAATTCATTATCCATGAACCTTCTGTGGTTCTTTTAACATTTTGTGGACACCAGAACAATTCTTGGACCATCCACTGCTCACTATGTAATTGGGCTCTTCTCTTTTCTGGGCATTTGTGTCTTCAAGGATTTTTAAAAATGCTATTTCTTGCATGCAAATCATCACTGGTGATATGTTTCAACCTGTCATATGTTTTTCCTATCATATAGCAATATAGGAAATAGCAATTTCCTGTAATTATCATATGTTTTTCCATTTCTCTTAGGCCACCTGTGATTTTGATTCACCTTGATTTCATTTGATTCCTAATTGTGATGTTTCATGATTTTTAGCTACATAGTATTACGAGGAAAATATTGACATTAAAGAGATGGGTTTTTGGAGTCTGGATGCAAATTGAAATTACTGTAAATCCTGAGCAATTTCCCAAAATCAATCTGGTCCAATGTCCTTCTATTCAGTGATGGATTCATTTCACTCTGCATCTGCATCTGTACCTGAAATAAATATATGTACTAACGGACCAGCTCAATATGCTGCTCATTCAACAACATGTTGTAATTTGAACAATTTGCATTCTTAATTAATCTGGTTTTTGCTTCATAAATTACTATGTAACCAATCTCTTTTGAAAAGTCACAGACCTCATTGAGAACATTCATTGTCTGGCAGCCTATGGAACAAAAATCTACACTTGCAGAAATTTTTCAAAAATATCCTTATATTTTAACAACCTGACCAACAACAACTGCCTGGTTTGATGTCTCCATCGTCTCCCTCTCTCTATCTCTCTGTCTCTGTCTCTCTCTGTCTCTGTTTTAAGTTAAGCCCTTCATATGTACTCTTCATTTCAATAATAATTACATCTCTTCTAGCACCTTGCCCTATCTATCAAAGTTATTCTCTATCATTCAATATCACCACCTTTATAGGCTTCCTTCCCTCTACCTACAAATATTTTTTTTCTATTAGGTTCAGGGGTGGAAGAAGAGCCCTTCTCTTAACCCTGGCACCCTCAGATTCTCATCCTATGTGCCTGTTATTACTATATTGTATCAGCAAGCACCCTAGCATACCTAGGGCAGCTGCTAGCACAGGTTCTTAGATCTGCTTTTCTAAAGGAAAGCAACTCAAAATGGGTTAACAATCTTTCTTTAATCAAACAAACATATCATTTGCCTAGTTCAGGGGAAAGTCAGCACCCTGAACTCCAGAGGATACAAACACAAGTTCAAAGCACACCAAGAAACAGATCAGCAGATGGGCTTCCAACCACCTGACCATCACATCCATTACCTATTCAAGTTACCAGAGAGGGAAGCATCAACATCTGGGTTTTTCAAAGCCAGGAGGCTCAACAGCTTCCCACAGTCTCACCTGGTCAAATCATACAACTCTTCTCAAAGTGAGCCCCAAAGCAAAGCCTCACATCAGGGCATATATATAGGCTTCTCCTGGGTCAGAGAATGTCACAACCCTTTTGACCCACTGCCCAATTACAAAGTAACAAGATGTGGCCATTTCCAAAAAACAAACCTCCTTCCACATGCTCCACGTGACCACATTCAGCCTATTAGGGAGCAGAAGATACTTTCAAATCAGGTAACATTCTCGGAGCCACTTAAGCCTATCAAAGGGCCTAGGGGCAGGAAAGATCTTCAGATTCTCTTTACATATGTACATAGTAATAACTTAATTCATCGTTGATGACTGACCATGACTCTCCTCCTCACAGTTAAACATCCACACTAGTCTGTGTATGCTGCTCCTGCTTAATCACCACAAACTGACTCCTCAATCTCTCCAAGTCTGCCATCTGTCCATGTACTAGAACTGTTCTTTTCAGAGTCACTTTTTAATTGTTAAATCCTATGACTTTGACTTAGTCTTCCCCTTCCTTAATCTGTGGACAGACATTTGACAATACTGAATACCTACACCTGCCTGATATTTTCTGTTTCTTCTATTACCCTGATACTATGTTCTCTTTAGTGTCCTTTGTGGATTTATTATCCTCTTCTCACCTCCTGGCAGTGTTTTCAAGCCTGAAATCTACTCTATTCTCTTTCTTTATGTTACTTCAGCTTTCTCATCAGATCCCGTAGGTGCAATTAGAATTTCTATGTAGATGACTCCTACAAAGAATGCATAGTTAGAGAGAGTTGGTCAGAATGCCCTTGATGAGGTGATTTAATCTCTCCACCCCCTCCTTGTCCAGTTGATGAAGTCATAGAAGGGGCAGAGTATGGAGAAAATGAGTTGATTTGCCAAACAATGTATGAAAAAGTTCTCTCTTATAAAATCAAAGAGGCAATTTGCCATTGTCTGGCAGATTAGTACTGGCCTGCAAAAAGAAAGTAAACTTATCAGCTTATCAGACACAGTTTAAGACAAAAAGCATCTATAAAGGAAGCCCTCAACTTCTAAAAGGGAATATCTTTCTCCCTTTTGCCTTTTACCTCTCCCAGAGAGCAACATGGGGTCTAGCAGTAGAACTATCTAATAGGAGATACCAAAGAGTACCTTGAACCTGAGTATAGTAATCACATTCCAGCTCATTCTACCTCACACCCCAGACTCTAATCAACCAAATCAGTAAGTTGATGAAGTGAGAATTTAGAGTGTTTAAAGGAATATCAATATGTATGTGGATTTCCCCTAGTTTAAAGGCAGGAATTGATGAGGAAAGAATGAGTTAGGCAAGGAATTCATTGAAGAAGGAAGAATTGTATGAACCTTAAATATGGATTGTATGAACCTTAAAGGAAGAGAGACTTCTGGGGGCTGGTAATAAAGGGAGAGCTTAGAAGTAGGAGCTTCCAAAGGGAGCATGGAGTATACCACCTGCTCCAACATAATGAAGTGAGTAAGTGGCTATACTGGGGAGGGAGGTACATGGGAAAGGAGGCACATTGTCCTGATTCTCCGAGTAGAGACAGTGGGTTTTTGCTTATAAAATATGAAATATATGAAAAGCAAAACTCAGGTAACCTCGATCAGTCTAATGAACTTATCTACAGTAATGTTGTTAATGTACCTATGTTAATAATCAATTTCTATTTAGTCTTACACAGAGAAACTTCAGGGAAAATGGTTTTAAAAATTTTCACCAAAGTATTTAACTTAAAAACATCACATATACACATACACGCAAATATATACAGAACAAAAAAAAATCCTCCACAAAGCCATTAGTTTCACCAGGTCATGAATAGGAATAAATTCTGATTTATTTAAAAAGAATTAAACAGCATTCAGCTGTAGTAAATTTGCCTTCTTCATGCACTCTTGGGTTTATACTGAGACATAAAAAGATCCTGGGGAACTGCTGAGAGGATCAGAGCAAAGCTGTATTGCTCTGTGGAAAGTGGCTGTGATTCAACGAAAGAATGCTAGAGGAAGGAGGAGCAACAGTTTACACTATAAGGAGGATATCATAATTCTCTTAGAGTAAACTGGCAGAGGTATAACTAGTACAGTACAAATGGAGCTTTGACCAGGGCACTAACAAACAGTGGGGAAATTTCTTCTCCCCTAGAGAGATGCTTCCTCCTTTCAGTGCCTACCATCCACATAGGGCAACTTATAATCTTCTATCAATACAACAGCCCCGAGACCAGCAGGCCTGGGCTACTATGGCAGCTCCTCTTCTGGGGACTTCCTTTTTTCACAACATTGAGAACATAGACTTAAAATGCCCCTCTTCCAACAAGACTGCATTAATGGTGAGACTGTCTCCTATAGCAATATAGCTAAATGTTATTGTCCCAAATTAAAAAATAAAAATCCTAGCTATAGCTCTTCAGGCTGACTTTTTCTGAGTGGAAATTGTATGCCGTTTCTCCTACTCTTTGAAATGACACACTAGATTTCATAGTTTTTCTCTTTTCAGAGAAATCATTTGAATTTCTTCTCCTTTCATTATCCTGGACAAGCATGTCTCCTGGAATAAAGGAACTTTATTTTCTTGGGGTCTATTATAATGGGATTTGTTTTGGAGTTTGACGCTATCCCAAGAAATCAATGGGGCTTCTGGGAATTCAAAATGCCTGTTAATAACGCTTAAACCATGAAATTATTTTCTAAAAGAAGAAAAGTTTTGTACATTTAATTCCTTGACTGGTAACATGTAACAGGTAAGCATTCATGTCTCTTTTCATATTTTAGTCCTCATTCCAAGACACTTTTGGCTTCACCAAGAATTCTTAGACCTGTCAGAAATAATGTGTTCTTAATTTATGTTTAAATTTCAGGCTGGTTGATCAGTTTCTCTCCCTGGACTTCTATCAATATCCCTCTCCTACGTTTAGCAATTTTCCAGAAGAAATAATTTATTCTTTCTTTTTTTTTATAAATTTATTTTTAGTTTTCAAAATTCATTTCCAAAAGCTTTTTAGTTTTCTAATTTCTCCCCTTTCCTCCCCTCTCCGCTCTGCAAGATGGCATGCAATCTGATAGAGGCTCTACATATACATTCATATTAAACATATTTTCATATTAGTCATGTTGTAAAGAAGTATTAGAACCAATTGGAGGAACCATGAGAAAGAAGAAACAAAACAACAAAATAAAAAAAGAGTGATAAGTTTTGATTTGCGTTCAGACTCCATAATTCTTTCTCTGAGTGGATAGCATTTTTCATTGTGAGTCTTTTGGAGTTGTCTTAGATCCTTGCACTGCTGAGAAAAGCCATGTCTATAAAAGTTAGTCATCATACAATGTGTCTGTTACTGTGTATAATGTTCTCCTGGTTCTGCTCACTTAACCCAACATCAGTTCATATAAGTCTTTCCAGGTTTTTCTGGAGTCTCCCTGATCATCATTTCTTATAGCACAACAGTATTCCATTACATTCAAATACCACAAATTGTTCAGCCTTTCCCCTACTAAAGGATATTCTCTCAATTTCCAGTTCTTGGCCATCACAAAAAAGGTGCTACAAATATTTTTGTACATGTGGGTCCTTTCCCTGTTTGTGTGATCTCTTTCGGATATAGTCCTAGAAGTGGTATTATTGGGTCAAAGGGTATGCATAGTTTGTGACAATCTCTAGACAAAAGAGTTCACATATTTCCTACTACATAAAGTCTATTCAAAGGTAGAGATATCCCTCTTGTCCAAGAGCATTTAAAAACAATTATGAAGGAAAATAAATTTAATTTGTAATTTATATAATCTGTTCAAGGTTGTTTAAATTGATATAAAGCAACAAAATAGCTTTCATATCTATAGTACACAGATGTTTATAAAGTGCTTTTCTCACTTTTCTCACTACCAATAAAGTAGGTAGTACTATGGTAGAATGAAAGGATTATGATTCTAGAATAGCAGTAAGGAACCTGTGGCCTTGAGGCTACATGTGGTCCTCTAGGTCTTCAGTGCAGCCCTTTGAATCCAAACTTCATAGAGCAAATCCCCTTAATAAAAGTATTTGTTTTGTAAAACTCTGACTCAGTCAAACGACTGCACCCAGGGACCTAGAAGGTCACATGTGGCCTTGAGGCCACAGGTTTCTATCCTTTTCTAGACCATTTTACCATTCTAGTTATGATTGTGGATGACCAGAATCCAAGAACTCTTTGATAGAATTTTTTGTGTGCATCAATCACAACTCAAGGTCATAATGTTGGAGGCAGCAATTATAGGTCAGAATCTTAATGACAAATCAGATCTTGACTTAGGATCTCCAAAAATGTTAAAATAATTCAACTACTGAGTCCTGCCACTGTCAGAACTTCCAATTCTTCCTATTTTCTATTTCAAGCAAGACTCATTCATCCAAATCTTGACTTCCAAGATGAATTTCTTATGTCTTGCTATAGGATACTTTCTTCTATTATGGCTGGTATTGGTTACTACAGGACATAAGAGTGTGGGCAGAGCCAAATGTTGCCTGGTTGGCAGCAAAATTGTAGGGTTGCAATTTGAAAGGGAGTTCAGTCTGAGTAAGAAATCTAGGGTGTCAACTATTCACTCAGAACATTTTCCCTAAGAACTTATCAAGTTGGATGAGGTGTAAGAAGTATTTTCTTACTGCACCTTTAGAGATGAAAGGGGCCTTAGAAGTCAGTGAGCTCAACACCACCCACCACCTTTTTTTTTTCTTTTTGGGTGGGAAGATGGAGAGCAAGGAGACTAATCTCACACACATACACACACACGCACCATCCACTTCTTTTTTTAAAATAAAATTTTAATTGTTTTCTTGTTTACATCATTCATTTTCATGAGATTTTTGAATTACACATTTTCTCCCCATCTTTCCACTACCTCAACCCCAAAACAGCAATCACATTGTAAAGCCCTTCCCCTGATCTGCTCTCTAACTTTCTGGTAGGGCAGGGAGGGTCTCCCTATCCCAGCCTCTATGTATCTTAATTCCTAGTTGCAGGTATTACAGAGCTTTAGATTCTAGATTCTTTGGATTCCTCCCTTGTCACCCACCCCCACTGGAAGAACAAGCAATTCAATACAGGCTGTGGATGTGTGATTATACAGGAGATCTTCATAGTGAACAGATTGTGACAGTGATCATGTGTCCCTCCTTCCTATCCCTCCCCCCCTTGTTCTGTTCTCTACCCTGTCCCTGTTCCTTTACTGAAGTGTGTGCTTCCAGCATCCCTCCCCCAGACCCTGCCCTCCCCTCGATCATAACCCTCTCATCCCCATAACTCCTACTCTCCTGTGTGGCATGAGGCCCAGTTTAGAGTTTATGCCATTTCTGCTCTAAGCCAAATTCAGTGAGAGTAACTGAAAGTAAAGTTGTAATAGTTATCCTTTGCCTCTTCTGTATGGGATGATTAACCCCATTTTGTCTCTCTCTGTCTCCTCTCATTCTAGTCCTCTCCCACCTCAGAATTTCACTTTTTAAAGTATCATCCCTTTGTATTAAATTGATCCTATACCCTCTATATACACATATACACACATGCTCAGATATGTATTCATATGCATATATAGCCTCCTATATAGACATATGTGTAAATATACATATATATATAGACATTACCCTCACACTAAGAAAAGTTTCATAAGTTACTATTATCGTTTTTTCCATACTGACATGTAAATAATTCAAATTTGATAAGTTCCTTATGATTTCTTTCACATGTTTACCTTCTTATGCTTCTTGTGTTTGAATGTCAAATTTTCTGTTCAGTTCTGGTTTTTTCAGCAAGAATGCTTGAAAGTCCTCTACCTCACTGAATGACCATATTTTCCCCTGGAACATTATACTCAATTTTGCTAGGTAGGTGATTCTTGGTTTTAATCCCAGTTCCCTTAATCTTCGAAATATCATAT
>JAQQSW010005342.1:0-14216 GCA_028646575.1 Pseudocheirus occidentalis | reverse complement strand
GATCCAGGCATTGATGGGTCGTGTCAGCCCCCCTGCTATCTGCAGGCCGAGGGCTCTGAAGCAGCCCAGTGGAAGCTGCTGCGGCTCTCAGACTTTCCTGCTGCTACTGCCACCTCCCGCTGCTTCCTTGCCCTGGGAGCAGTTTGGCCAGACCCCCTCTTCTCCTCCCCAGTTAGCAAAATCCACTGACCTTTCTCTTAGCCTTTTTGTCTTCTGGCCTGATAAATGTGGTAACTCTGCCTCCAGTGCAGCAGATCTGCTCTCCTATAGCCGTGGTTCCCTGCCCGATGCCCCAGGGCCTGAGCCTGCTGAGAAGAGCCCCACCTGCTGCGCTGCCTGTAGCAACAGATGTGCTTTCTGTCTTGTAGAGAGTTTTGGAGCTTGAAAATCTGTTTAGCGTCCCATTTTACGAGTTTTTTAGCCTGTTTGTGTGGGAGCTGTGGTCCTTTGCTGCTTCTATGCCGCCATCTTGGCTCCGCCCCCCCATCAGCATTTCTTACATCTTCTCCCTTCTCTGTGTTCTTGCCTTCATCACTTCCTACCTGAATAGTTGCAGTAATCCTCTAATTTGTTTCTTTGTTACCTTCTTCAATCCATCCTTCACACAGCTCCTGAAGTCATATTCTTAAGTCATGATCATACTTAATAAACTCCAGTTGCTTCTAGATTAAATCTAGCTTTTCTACTTAGCCTTCAAATCACTTTACTATCTAGCACCAGCGTACTTTTTTCACCTTATTTCACATAAATACTCTTCACACTCTACAGATAGGCCAATATAGTCATCTTTCTGTTTTTCACATTGCATGTTATTTCCCATGGCCATGTTTTTTTGCACAGTAAGTCCCCAATCTTGAAATTAATTAATTTGAAGCATAGATCAATTGCTATCTTTTACATGAATCCTTTCCTCATATCTTCAATGCTTGCTTTCCCATAAAATGTTTATCTTAAATTTATTTTATATGCATATGCCTATATTCATGCATATGCATAGTCCCTTTTTGAAATTATTTTTTTACATTCTTTTTTTTTAAATTTGGAGTTCCAAATTCTCTCCAAGCCCTCCTTTCCCATTAAGAACGCAAACAATATTATATATGGTCAGTCATGCAAAACATGCCTCCCTATTAGCCATCTTGTAAAAAAAAAGCAAGAAAGATAAAGTTTAAAAATTATGCATCAGTTTGCACTAAGAATTAATCAGTTCTCTTTCTGCAAGTGGAACTCATCATGAGTTCTTTGCAGTTAGGTTGAATTATTGTATTAATTGGTCGGTCATTATTGTTGGTTATTGTTAATATTAATAATGTTCATTATTACAGTATTGTGCTTATAGATTATTATAATACTCAGGTTCTGTTTACTTCACTTTGTGTCAGTTCATATATGTCTTCAAAGATATTCTGAAATGATCCTCTTCATCATGTCTTCACAGTAGTTTTTCTCACAATTACATAACCGTAATTTGTTCAGCCATTGCCTAGTTGATAGGCATC
This sequence comes from Pseudocheirus occidentalis, assembly GCA_028646575.1. Taxonomy (NCBI): domain Eukaryota; kingdom Metazoa; phylum Chordata; class Mammalia; order Diprotodontia; family Pseudocheiridae; genus Pseudocheirus; species Pseudocheirus occidentalis. The sequence goes on along the minus strand of JAQQSW010005342.1, from coordinate 12,717 downwards.
CTCTTCAATTCTAGTTCCTTCCCACCATAAAAAGAGATACTATAAATAATTTTTGTATATATAGGTCTTTTCCTTTTTCTTTGTTTTCTTAGTGACACGCAAAGTTTTCTAAATTTCCTAGTTCTAATTTTGACTGCATTGTTTTTATTTGTGCAAAACCTTTTTAATATCATGTCATCAGAATTATCCATTATATTTACCATGATCCTCTCTATTTCTTCTTTGATCATAAACTCCTTATCTTTAGATCTGACAGGTAAAATTTTTCACACTAATTTGTTTACAATATCATATTATATGTCTAAGTCATGTACCCATTTTGACCTTATCTGGGCAAATGATGTGAGACATTGATCTGGTTTCTGCCAAACTACATTCAAGTTTTTGTCAGACAGTGAATTCTTACCTCCAAAGCTTGACTCTTTAAGTTTATCGAACACTAAATTTCTGTGCTGATTGACTGTTGTGTATCGTATACCTGCTCTATTCCACTGACCCACCCCTCTGTTTCTTAGGCAGTACCAGATTTTATTCGTAATTATCACTTCATAATATCATTAAATCTGATATTGTTAGGTATGTATTCTCTTTACAAACTATGAGGTACTTCAGTACTTTTTTTTTTTTAACTCTGTGACACTAATGCCTTGAGCACTACCTGGCACATAGGTCTATGGAGTAGTAATCAGATCAAAACTACTACTATTGATTGTAAAAATGGAATATAATTTGCCTCCCTGTGATACCACTTATTTCATTCCTGTAACTTTGTACTACCTGGTCACTGTTCTCATATATGTTGTTTCCTAGTTTTTAGAATGTAATGTACTTGAGGACAGAGATTATCTTGCTTTTGCATTTGTATCCCATGAACCTTAACACAGTAGTTAGCACATAATAAGTACTTTATAAAACTTTTTCATTTATTCATTAACTCATATTTTCATTTGTAATATAAATAATAAACCCCTGTAAGTTTTATATCTTGTCTATAAAAATTTACACACGCAATGTATTTTTTGAGTAACTGAAGAAATATTCTCTCCTAGGATAATCAGGGTTAGGTAGCAGCATAGCTTATGGTTGATATTACAAAATACAAAATATTACAAATTAAGACTTGGGAAATGGGACACCTAAGAAAAGTAATTTTAAAAACCTCTCAGTAGTTGCTTAAGATTGAGAAATAAATAGAATCACTTCTGCAGGCTCTGGTTAAATTTTTTACCTACTGATAAAAGGAAGTTAACATTTTGTAGAAGGAGTTTACTGCATCAGAAAGTACTATTCCTAATATAGATTTTAAATATTTTTAAAGGTCAGCAGCTTGGAATCTTGTCCAATCTTTTATTCAGTAGAGTGAGCTGAACAACTATTCATCTAACAAGCATTATCTCGAGCATCCAGAAATGTTCAGTGAGTAGATAGGTACTAAGGAATTAGTAATTATTATTTTATGAACTTTCTGGACCTCACTTTTCTCTACTCTAAAGTTATGACTTTATAGTATGCTATTGGTCTCAATCCTCTTTTATACATTCAGACATTACAGCTTGCTCATTTTCTTAATATGCTTCAAAAATCTGATTAAGTCCCAGTATTTCCCATAGATATCACCCTTATTTATTTGTAAGGTTAACTTTTTTAAAAGTTACGTGATTGATCATATGTAACGCACCAGAGATGGGACAGGACTCTAGTCTCTTTACTTTTAATAGAATACCTTATATGATTTTTATGACTTTTTTTTTGTCCTAGTTTACAAACAAAAAATATCTTATTGAAAACAGTAAAATTCACAATAGCATGTCTTATTGAGAAACCACTATGGTCAGTGGTTGAAAACCTGAGCATTGGTTATAAAAGAACTACCTTTTAAAATATGATACTCGTACTTGTAGTCAGGTATAATATTCCCAGTTGCTATACAAGATCTAAAAGCTCTAAACATGTATTTTACTCTTGACTTGAAATACTATGTTAGCATAAGCACTATATCTTTATTGAAATGATGCTACTAATCATAACATGATATTGGAATGGGCCTACTTCTCAACTTATTAGCTTGTTATCTCAGAAGAAAGAGGTAAGGGAAAACTTACTTCATAAATATATGGGAACAGAGGACTAAAGTATAAATGAGCAGTCACAGAACTAATAAGTAAAAAAGTAAACAGTAGCTCTTACAATGTCTTTAGGTTTTAATTAAAGGAATTATGAATTAAGGCCTTTACAAACCCAGGAAGTTTAGCCACTAGAAAGAGATTATTTTTCCTCAGTTTGATTATAACATTGCACTTCCTCTTTAAGTGTGGCCACAATGCCAGACTTTTTCTCTGAAAAATAGACTCCGTATCATCTTCTCCCACCATCTCAGCATTAATATCTACTCTCTCCTTAACCTCCATCATTCTATGGAAACTATTCTTTCAGAGGTTGCAGTGATCTGATGATTATTAAATTCTAAGGCCATGTTTCATTCCTCATATTCTTTGACTTCTCTTCTGCATTTGTAACTTGGATAGTTAACTACTCCTAACTGGAGACTGTTTTCTCTCTTGTTTTAAAAGATAATTTACTCTCCTAGAGAGGTAAGAACTGCTGTCACTATTCCTCTTTAATTTTCTCTGTCTTCTTGGAAATCCATTAAGATCAGTTTCCCCAAAAGGTAAGTTTTAATGAGGACTGATTTCAAGGTTAAGACAGTGGTTTTTTGCACATAAATGAGATATTTTTAAAGCACTTAACACAGAGCCAGGCACATAGTAGCCACTAAATAAGTGCATATTCCCTTCTTCCATCCCACAAAATAGACTCAATATTATTTGTTAAATAAAGCTGAATTCGACAGGACAGGTGGAGAGAGGGTAAGCAGACAACACTTAAAGGTCCCTCTTATCTGAACTGGTTCAGTGGGAAGAAAAACATACATACACAGTTGGTGCAGAAGGAAGGAAGACTGAGTGTAAGAGAAGGGTGATGAGAAGAAAAAGCTGTGGTCAGAAGCAAAAGAATCAAAGAAGGAACAGGATGGAAAAGGGAAGGATAACTGTAAGAGAAGAGGATGTGGGGGGCTATACACAATTGGTAGTCATAACTGTGAATGGGATAACTTGTCCATAAAATAGAAGAGTATGGCAGAATGAACACTATCCAACAGTATCTTGTTTCCAAGAAACATACTTGAAACAGAAAGATATGTATAGACTTGAAATAAGGGGCCAAAGCAGAATTTATTATACTTCAGCCAAAGTGAAAAAACAAAAACAAAAACAACCAGATGGCAATCATTGTCTCAGAAAAGGCAAAACTAGAACCAATTGAAAGAAATAAGGAAATTACATGTTCCATAAAGGCACCATGAGCCAATGTATTAATATCACTAGTGAACATGTATATACCGAACGGCATATCATCTAAACTTTTAAAGGAAAAATTAAATTGGTTACAAGAGGAAATAGACAGTAAAACTAAAATAGTGTGGAACTGTTAACAGTTTACTCCTTAAGACTTAGATAAATCTATCTTTAAAGTAAACAAAAAAATTAGTTAAGAAAGTGAAAAGAATTTTAGATATGGTAGACCTTTGAAGAATACTAAATGAGAATAGGAAGGAGTATACCTATATCTTGGCTGTGCAAGGCACATTTACAAACCCTGATGATATTTTACATTTAAAAACCTCACCAAAATGCAGAAAAACAGAAATAACAATGTATTTTTCTGCCCATAGTGCAATAAAAATTACATTCAATAGAGGACCTTCAAAGCATAGATTAAAATTAGTTGGAAACAGTAACTTAATCCTAAAAAATGGATTGTTAAAAGATCAAATCAGAGAAAGTAAGAAATTTCATTAACGATAATGATAACCATGATTTACCATTTGGTAAATACCAAAATGTATGGAATGCAGCCAAAACCACTGCAAAGGTTTCCTAATTGACCTCCCTCCCCAAAGTCTCTTTTTTCTGAAGTCTATTTTCCACGAAACTGATGAATTGATATTATTAAAAACACATCTGACTTTCCCTCCCTATCACTTCATAGATAGATAGATAGATAGATAGATAGATAGATAGATAGATAGATAGATAGATTTTTGCATGAGAAATGAGCAACAGAAAGGATACTGACAGAAATTATAAAAAGTTTAACTGTGTAAATTAGTTGTCATCACAAGAACAAAAGATCCCAGAATGTGCCTTGCAAATATATAATTTACCTTTCAAACAAAAAGAAATAGCTACCAAAGGCAATATTAGGTAAGGATATAAATTTATTTGTAAACTCTTACAGAAAAAAATGAAGAATTATGAGCAATATCATCTCATAAATGAGAGAAAAGTAGCATAGGCTAAAACCAGCTAAAAATAAGTTTGGCAAGACATTCACCTATAGAGAGTCATCCCATGGGCATTTAAAAATGAAAATTAGGGGCAGCTAGGTGGCAGGTGCAGTGAATAGAACACTGACCCTGGAGTCAGGAGAACCTGAGTTCTAATCCTGCCCCAGACACTTAATACTTACTAGCTGTGTGACCTTGTCACTTAACTCCAATTGCCCTGCCTTCCCCCCCTCCAAAAAATAAAAATTAAAAATGATAATTAAAGGACTAGAAAGAGGGAAAAAAATAAAAGTTATAAAATTTTTTAACTTTTCCCCATCAATGATAGTGAAACTATCACACCCTGATCCTGATATCACAACTCTAAATGTGTGACACTAAACTGAGCAAGGATGGGAAAAATCATCCTATTAAACTAAATATATACGGTGACACATTTGTAACAATATTGAGGAATTTATGAGCTGTGTAACAGGAAGGGAAGATAATTAGTGCATAGGAAAAATCTTGGACCCATATTAATACCAAGAAAAGGTGACCAAAATTCAGTTACTATCATCACCCTTTATGCCTATTTTCTTGTCTATACAAAATCTTTATGAAAGTTGGCTATATATAAATTAAAGGTGTCTTCAGTGAGGGTATTAGTAGAGAACAGTCAGTTTCTTTCAAGTGATATACACTGATGGACCGTGTCTTTACCATTTCACAGATAACTAGAAAATATAGAGAATATAAGAACCCACTGTTCTTTGTTGTTGTTGAATTTTGGGAGAAGGAAGAGAACATGTCATTCAGTAGAATACAGAGCTGTTTTATAGGCTCTTTTTCCCAGCTGCATGTTGAAATCCATCAAGATTCTTCTAAAGATCTAATATTAAAATGACCGTATTCAGCCCTCTAATTATAAACTTCAGATAAAGCACAGGAGATATATACATGTTCCTGCTATTTGTCACTGTCATAGAAGAATTCATTTCAGAGTTCTAGTTGAAGAGTGATTCCCTGTAGATGACAAGGCCCTCCAAGTTGCTCCTATTTGTGAATGGCATTATCTGTGGTGGTAGAGCCAAACTACATAATGTTGCGGAGCCTTCTGGAGAGATATGTAATCACTTTACTGTCCACACAAGAAGGACCAACTACATGATGAATGTCGATTTCCCAGGTTTTCACCTGGGGGGGAAATAACATGCATTGATTGGACAACTTATAGAGCTTATGCATTAGAATATATTTCTGACACTGATTATACAGATGGATAATGAGTTGAACCCAGTTAATAAGGAGGAAATTGGGCCAGATTGCCTTCAATACTTTCCAGAACTCCTATAATGAGCTTCACACTCCCCATGAAAATAAAATCCTATTCTTTTATTACAACCAGCCTTTTATTCCTGTTGTTCTATGGGAACAAAATATGGAATTCTTCAGTCTCAAAAGATTTGAAAATGAGTATCACATATAGGCAGTGGTGAATAGGAAGAGTCTATAACATATGACCAATGATGAACTTCAGAGAACAGGAGTGAACTTAGTGTCACTTAATCATTGAGTATTTATTAAGTGTCTACTATATGTTAAGTACTCACTGAGTGCTAGGGATACAAAGAAAGGCAAAAGACATTTCCTACATGCAAGGAACTCAGAATCTAATGGGGAGACACAATGTGAAAATAATTATGTATAACAAGGTATATACAGGGTTAATTGGAAATAATAAAGGAAGCAAATGATTTGGGGGAGAGGGAAGAGTTGAGATTCAGGGAAGGCCTTATAGGAGATGAGAGATTAGGGACTGGGACTTGAGAGAAGCCAGAAGTCAGAGAAGAGAGGGAAGTATTTCAGGAATAGGGGATAACTAGTGAGAATGCATGGAATCTAGAGATAGAGTTTCTTATTCAAGAAACAGTAAGGAGGCCAGTGTCATTAGATGACAGGGTATGTAGAGGTGAGCAAGATACAAGACTGAAAAGATAAGGAGGAACAGGAAGTGAAGAACTTTGAATGCCAAATAGGATTTTCTATTTTATTCTGGAAGTGCTAGGGAGCCACTGAATTTATTGAATAGGGTGGGAGTGTTATGATTAGATCTCTGCTTTTGGAAGATTAAATTGATTGTTAAATGGAAGATGGACTGGAGTGGGGAGAGATTTGAGTCAGGGAGACCAACTTGAAGGCTTTTGTATCATTCTGGGAATAAGGTGATGAGAGCCTGTACCAGAATTGCAACACTGTCAGCAAAGAGAAGAGAGTATATACAAGAGATGTTATGAAGGTACAGTCAACAGTACTTGGCAATCAGAGTGGTGAAGGAGAGTGAGGAGGCAAGAATGACCTAGATTGTGAGCCTGGGTGACTGGAAAGATAGCGGTTCCCCCAACAGTAATAGGAACGTCATCAGAGAATTTTATGAAAGGAAGAAGAAACAGGCTAGTTAGATGGTGAAGGCAAGGAATGATAGATTGCTCTGCTCACACTCCAGGGATATTAACAGAAAAAGGAGAAAACTTCCACTACATTGGGAAAGATTTCTGTGGCAAATTTATAGGAAAATCTCCATTAATGGGGCATCAGTCTTTTGGGTTGAAGGGATCTTCCAAATGAATGATGCACAGATTCATTTGAGTCTTGAGTATATCCTGTATTGACTTAACTATGAATTTATCACAACAGAATGCAGTTTTCTATAGGATAAAAGATTCTCACCTTTTTTATCTCCAGCATATAGCACTGCACCTGGCATGTTGTAGTTCCTTAACATTTGCCTTTTGAATGATTGCTCAATAGTGGTAAATAAACATTTATTAAATGCCTACTCTATGTCAGGCACCGTACTGAGGATACAAAGAAAAGTATAAGACAACCTCTGCTCTCAAGGAGCTCATATTCTAATGAGGGAAGACATCATATACAAAGGAACTGAAATAGGAAGAGGAGATGATACCTGGTGTGACTTTCATCTTGCAGAATAATGAGTTTCATGGCAGTGTGGCTGGGCGACTCAGACCGAGCAGGGTTTTCGCCACCGTGCAAATTGTCTAGAGTACACTGCCAGTCTCTTGTCTTCTAGTCACTATGGCTTCTTCTGATATCCAGGTGAAAGAACTAGAGAAACGTGCCTTCCGCAGACATTTGAGCTGATACTTAAACGTCATTCAAAAGCAGTCCCAGAATTTCCCCTTCCTCCTCCAAAGAAGAAAGATCTTTCCCTGGAAGTAATTCAGAAGAAACTAGAAGCTGCAGAAGAAAGACACAAGTCTCAGGAAGCTGAAGTCTTCAAGCAGGTGGCTGAGAAGGAGGTGCTTCAGAAAGCAATTGAAGAAAACAGCAGCTTCAGTAAAATGGCAGAAGAAAAACTGACCCACAAAGTGGAAGCTAACAGAGAGAATTGAGAGGCACAAATGGCTGCTGAGCTGAAACACTTGCAGGAGAAGGACAAGCACATGGAAGAGGTGCGGAAGAAGGGAGAGTCCAAAGACCCAGCCGATGAGTTCGGAGCTGACTAGCTGGCCAAGAGCCGACTTCTCCCCATCCTGAGCATCCACAGACTGAACTGGCCAGTGTCATTTTTATTTTATTCCTCCTGAAAAATATTCTAGAAACTGACGTATAGCTGCATAGGTAGATCCCAACTGTACATATGTTGTTTGGGGGGCAAAAGGTGAGAAACTACAAGTGTTTTGTTCTTTTTCTAAAGCATTGAAGTTTTTCTCATGTAGCTATTTTTCTTGTTGCATCTTTTCTATTCCAGTACGCTCGGTGCTGGGTTAATGGCTAGTACTGTATTGGCTCTGTGAAAACATGTTTGTGAAAGGAATCTGTAGTATGCTTCTTTCCATCTGTTAGATGCTGAATATATCTGTCTGTTCACTTTTGAAACTTGACCTTTGTCCCTGCCTTTCCAGATACTACTGTACTTGAATGGTTAATAAAACTGCACAGTGCTGTTAAAAAAAAAAAAAAAGAATGATGAGTTTCTGGAAATTCTGCTATCCAAGAGGTCAATTGAGTAGGAAAGAAGATGAGTTTCTTACATGCCCTCTTTATAGATTGTAAAGGATTAGGGAGGAGTTCTTCTGTGTCCAACCTTTACCCGTTCCAATCAGAGGGAGGGAGAGTTTCTAAGAGTAAGGAGTGCTGAGGATGTGTGTGTGTGTGTGTGTGTGTGTGTGTGTGTGTGTGTTTCAGAGCTGATTTTATCTTGCACAGTGATGAGTATTTTAGAGATCATGAAATCTAGGAGTTCATTCAGGTGGGAAATGATGAGATGAATTCTATTGAGTGTCCTCATGATTGGTGCATACAGAGAACTTTTGATATTCTGCATTGAGAATTTACTCCAGTTTAGCCATTTCACAAAATAATGAGGCTGTAGTTAAGATTTGGGGGGGCTTTGTTTAATGTGATAAATGAATCTGATTATTTGACAAGGTATGTTAGAGTATGACTGGGTTGAGTTAAGTTAACTACAGCAGAATGAAGATGTGGTTATTTTATTTGAGGGGGCCTAGAGACTTCTAGGATGAAAAACAGAAATAAGGGTTATATGCTAATCTGTAGCCAGTCATTTAAGAAAACCATACGTGAACTCTTTGCTTCTCTGCTTAGTATTTTTTCTTATTTTGTTTTCCTCCTAGTACCTCATTGAGAGTTCCTTTTGAAAGTCTATCTTTGTTTCAGCTAAATGAAAAAACAGGGAAAGAAGAATGAGGGAACACTGTAATTTAAGCTTATTCTTCCTGATAGGCAGTTTCTGGGAAATTCTGTATATGGAATCAAAACTGTTGAATTTATCCAGTAAAGGAGTTTCAATTTAAACCAAGTGGAAACCGTGGCTATTCAGAGAAAGGACCTTGTTTCCTCGGGTACTAATAGAGAGGAGAGAAATAGACCTGGCACTATTATATGGAGATTTAGAGAAATGGATTAAAAATGTAAAGTAGAATGACCCAAAGGATCAGGCAGCAGGAAGAATGAAATAAGAAAGTCTGAACAGATGTTTTATGCTGAATCAAGTTTAATTGATATTCTAAAACAAAAAATTGATGATGTTACCCCACACACTAAAGTATTTTCCTTGCTGCATCTAAAAAAAAAATTATCAGCCTAGTACTTAAGGCCCACTTACCATATGGCTCTCATCTACTTTTTAAATCAAATTTCATAATATTCTCCTGCATGTACCTTCTAGTGAAAGGGGCTTGCTAGCTTTTGCCCCCAAACAATACTCTACCTTCCATTATGTCTGGAATATATCCCTGCCAAACTTCCACCCTCTAAAATCCATAGTTTCCTTCAAAGCATAACTAAGATGCCACCTTCCAATTGCTCCAATGATTAACACTCTCTCTAAATTACTTCGTATTTATTTGACACAAACTTACTTGTGTACATATCACATCACTAAGTAGAACATAATAGGTCTTTGGGGGAAAGCATTATTTCAAGTCTGTACCCCACATAAACGTACAGTAATGCTGGACTTGGAGCCAAGAAGACTGAAGTGTTCCTAGTGAAACAATTACTAACAATGTTACTCTAGGCAAGTCACTTATCTTTCCTGGGGTTATTTCCTCATCTATAAAATGAAGATTAGGTTCAGATTTAAGTTCCCTCCCACCCTTACATCTACAACTACTCTGATTATTTCTACTGATGTTTCCATTTGCTAGGGTCTGAGTAGTCATGAGTTTTCACAGAAGTCTTCATATTTTTTCCTTTACTTCATTCCTTCTTTCTAAAGTATAAAATGTTTACAGGATTTCATTTTTTAAATTGTGATCAAAATTCTATGTTAATTTTAAACTTTCTGGCTTGGTATAGTATCAGACTTAAAGCTGATGAATATTATGACTTTTAAATCAAGATTGTGCAGTGACTTCATTTTAACATTTTTAATATAGGCTTTGCCATACATAGCTAATGTGGGAATTTGCTTTGCATGACTATACATATTTGTAATTTTTTTTCTTACATGCTCAATGAATAGAAGAGGAAATGGTAGGCAAAAGAAAATTTGGAACCAAAAATTAAATAAAGTTTAAAAAAATTTAGGTGTAGAAAAGAGCATTAAAATAAGTTAAACTGATTTCATATTATTCATATTATGTCAGCCATTTTGTGTGCTTGATTCTTGACAAGAAAGCTATTAGAGCAATCCTATAAAATATGATACTAAAATGAAAAAACACATGAAAAATCAAGTAAAAGTAGAAATTTGTAATATGTGTTTGTTTAGGATATCTTTTTTTCCACAAAAGGTTAAGTACAACATTCTAAGATAAATCTAATACTTGGTGATTATTCTGTGGTTTCCCGTGAAAAACATTCCATGACATTTTTTCATTTGGATTAGTTTGATAAATCAAAACTGTTACTTTTCTTTACATCTTTGATTGCACAAAAAAGAAAGCAAAAGATCTAACAGGAGATGTTTAAACATCTCTAAAGAGTTTTTCTGATTTTAATCTTTCCCAGATTGATACTTAACTTCATATTTTTAGAAGACAGCTTTATGCAGTGATTTAGTGTACCAGACTGAGAGTCAAACGTAAAGTTTTGTTTCTTGATTCATCATTGGTATTAGTTGAGTCATTTAACTCTTTACATATTATTTGATTATATTTGTATGATAAACTTGTAACTATCCATGACAATCTTAGTAGATATGAATTATTTAAAAGTTGATGAAAAATCTCCTAGGGGTTGTTGGGCTAGCAAAAGTAGTAGAAGTAATACCCATAGTAACTCCTGAAATAAATAGGTAGTTTCAGTTCATTCTAATCATATCCATATCCATTGTTTTGTTTTTAAGAGTATAGACCTGTGATATCAAACTCAAATAGAAATGGATCTCTGCCAACTACATATTGATTTACAAAACCACAAATGAACATTATATGTGTTGTATTGAATTATTATTTATTTTGTTAAACATTTCCCGGTACCTTTTAATGTGGTTTACCAGGTTACAAGTCTAGGATGACCCTGAGTCAAGCACAAAGTCCCTCCCCACCCCAACTCCACCTTCTCTCTACTTTGTGTACTAATGTATTTGTTCTCCTTCCATTTATTTTCATACAGCTTTTATTTTTTTAAACCGTTCTTTACTTTTTCTTTGTATTTATGTAGTCCTGTTACAAAAATGTATTATTTTTCCTTTGAATCTCTACTTTAAAGTTGTTAAAGGGCTATTCTTCCTTCTAGATTGGATTTTTGGATATCTTTGAATCTACAGTTATTCTTTATACTCATTAATATCTTCATATTATTGACCCTTTCAGCTTAGTCCCCGGTGACTCTTTTTTCTTTTTCCTTTTATTTTATTTTATTTTATTTTATTTTATTTTATATATATATATATATATATATATATATTTTTTTTTTTTTTTGCTAGAGCCAGATTTCACCCACTTCTACACTTTTAGGTAAGACAGTAATGCCTTTTTGTTCTCGACCTGGGTTATTTGGATTCCAGTGCTGACATCCATATCCTGGAATCTACGTCCCAGGATCTTTTGAGGTTGAGAGCACTGGATCTTCAGATTACTGTCTTTGCAAGACAGAATGCTATAGAATTCTTAGCTTTTGATCCTATGATGTCCACATCTGAATGCTGCTGCATTTGGACTGTTACCACTCAAGTTCATTTTCAAGGTTCCCATTGTAAGTTTCTGAATACTCTGGGGTTTTCTTGAAGGTCCTAGCTTCAGGACCTTGCAAGATAATGTTTGCCCCTGGTCTGTCTCTGGTCTTGCTGGTAGACTATCATCTTAACAGGGTTCATGCCAGCTCTGCTGGTAACTCCTTTTCCTGTTGCCCATGACTTTTGTATGACTTTTTGTCCAGCTCTGGTGTCAAAGTCACTATAATTTGCCAGCTAATTTCTTGATCATTTACTCTGGTACAGGTTTTAGAGCTTAACCAGAGAATGTATGTGGAAGCTTGGTTGTTTTGTGTCTATTCAGCCTGCCATTTTGTACTGAAGTTAAGGACTCACTCATAACATTTTAAAAATAACAGTTTTTGCATTTCCAGTTGTCAAGAAACCTTATACAGATCAGAGATCACATTGCTTGAATTTTAAAAACTAACTTAAACATGTAGATACTAAAGAGTTGACTGTTAAATCATTACTTAATATTAGTGGTACTTACGGTTATATGATTCAAGCAGATGCACAAGACATTTGTTCATCTAAGTCAGAATTAGAAACTTAAATTTCTTATATTTAAAAACCAATCTGTGGGGGCGGAGCCAAGATGGCGTCGTAGAAGCAGCAAAGCACCACAGCTCCCACACAAACACACTAAAAAACTCAGAAAATGGGACGCTAAACAGATTTTCAAGCTCCAAAACTCTCCACA
>JAQQSW010005341.1:0-14216 GCA_028646575.1 Pseudocheirus occidentalis | reverse complement strand
AGAGAAAAAGCCTTACTCTGGGACCCAAGTCTCATCTGCGAAAGTAGAGAGTTTGGATGAGGAACTTTAGAGCTTAGGTGGGCTACCTATTGATGTTGCTATAGTGAAAAATTTTGGAGTTTTGTGGGTTTGTTTTGTATCCTGATATTTTATTCATGCTATTGTATCAATTAATTTCTTTGCTGATTCTCTAGTATCTTCTAAATAAATCATCATGTCATCAGCAAATAGAGAGTTTTTCTCTTTGTCTAACTTGATGCATTGATTACTTTCTCATCATATTACAATTGTTAGCACATCTATAATTATGGCAAATAACCACAAGCAGAAGAGGATTTGGGGAGGAAGCTTCTTTGCTTTATTTATTTATTTATTGGGAAAGCTTCTTTGGTTTCCATATTGCATATAATGCTAACTTTAGGTTTTAGACATTTACTTTTTATCATATTAAAAAGAAAGTCTTTTTATACCTAAGTTGTATAGGGTTTTTAGCTTCAAGGACTGATAAACCTTTTCAAATATTTTTCTCTATTGAAATAATCATGTGGGTTTATATGTAACTGAGTTCAGTTTTGAAGGCTTATCAGTAGCTTGTATCCCCCATACAATGCTTTCTTTGGGAATATCAGAATTTGGCTCATGGTTAGGTCTCCACAAAAATGAAAACAATCCTCAGCTCTGTTACTAGCACTTAGGCTACCAAAACATTAGCTATTGGATGCTTAATCTGACAATAAACGCAAAGGACTTGTACCTGAGCTTATAAATAATCAATACAACTCAGTCTCCCTCTCTAGTTGGCCACTGCTTTCAACAGGGACCTATAAAGACCTTCAGACTAAGAGTATAACTGTGGGTGGGGCCCCCTGCAAGGGGAAAGAATTCAGGGTTGCTAGAAAAAGGACCCTTGTTTCTAAGGGCTGCACAGTTCATATAAGTCACAGTACTACATCTGTTTGTTCCTCTTGGTCATGACTTTGTTGTACCTGAGTTCCAGCTCCTGTAGTGCCCAAGCTGGACCAGATTTTTGGTTGGGTCCCTGACTACTCTCTAATTCTATATTACTACTTGTTGCAAATTCCTCCTGGAGGGGCCCACACAGATAAGCAAGTCTCCTTTATGGAACCAAGTCTATGTTTCTGGATAGCCTGCCTCTCCCCTTATCAGACTGTGCTCTCTCTTTCTCTCTAGCATTTCATTACTTTCTACATTTCTTCAACTCACCCCCTCTTGAGTCTCTATGTATATCCCTATTAAAGGCAAAGTCCAAGGGAAGAAAGAATTTTCAGCTGAAGGAGCAGTTTATAGTGTAGAAAGTTACAATGGTCCCACAGTATGGGGACTGAAGAAAGGTGACTGGGAGTAATGAACAGGTAGGTCATTAGAGAGAGGGCAGGTTCAGTAGAGCTGGGAGGGTGGAAGTCTAATTGTAACCACTAGTTATCCTTTCCCACCAAAGAGATTTGCAGTGCGGCACCCCCCTGATCTGAAAAATCCCTGTAAAATGGGATATGATTTATTCTTGCCTGGTTACTTGAACTCTCCAAGGGCAGTTAGGTTCTTTTATCATCTCCTCACTTACCTTTGGTTCAATTCTCCATGAACCATTTTAGTTCTGTACTAGCTAATCTGACTCATCCTCATGAGTTCAAATCTGACCCCAGACTCTTACTAGCTGCGTTACCCTGGGCAAGTCACTTCACCCTGTTTGCCTCATTTTCCTCATCTGTAAAATGAGCTGGAGAAGGAAATGGCAAATTATTCCAGTAGCTTTGCCAAGAAAACCCCAAATGGGGCCATGGAGAATCAGTTATGACTGAAATGACTGAATAACAACAACTAATCTGAAGATTACTGTCTTAACTAGAGAAAACAGAAGCAAAATAGTAGCTTAGATAGCTGACATTTATATAGCACCCACTATGTGCCCGGAACTCTGATAAGCACTTTACAATTATGATCTCGTTTGATCCTCACAACAACCCTGTAAGGTAGGTGCTGTTACTATCATCCCTGTTGTACAGATGAGGAAACTAAGGCAAAGAGCGATTGCATGACTTGCCCAGGGCCATACAGCCAGTAAATATTTAAGGCTGGATTTGAACTCAGGTCTTCCTGACTCCAGACCTACCACTCCATCCACTGGGCCACCTAGCTGCACCAAGATTTGACTACTCCTGCCTTCTCTCTATTGTTCATTATCATCCTATCTACCCTGAGTAACTGTCTTTGATCTTCTGCTTGTACTCCATATGCTTATTAAAAAGTCCTTTTGGTTTTCTTTAGAATTCATCCCAATAACTAACTTGTTTCTAAACTTCAACATTCCTGACATTACTGTTACAAGAACATGCCACCCCTTTGTATTCATTTTCAGTTATCTCCCTTTGCTTTCATCTTTTTGCACAGGTCTTTAAGATGTGATGGATTTTCTGCTGTGGAGTTCTTTGCACACATCAGTCCCTTTAGATAGTTCTCCTTTTAAATTAAAACAATAATCAGGAATGATTTTGCTCAATTGTATGCACATAAATTTTACAATCTTAGTGAAATGGATGAATATTTACAAAATATAAGTTGCCCAGATTAAGATTAACCAAAGAGGAAGTAAAAATTACTTAAATAACCCCATCTCAGAAAAAGAAATCAAACAAGCCATCAGCAAAGTCCCTAGGAAAAAATCTCCAGGGCCAGATGGATTTACTAGTGAATTCTATCAAACATTTAAAGAACAATTGGTTCCAGTACTCTACAAACTATTTGGGAAAATTAGTGAAGGAATCCTGCCAAATTCTTTTTATGACACAAATATAGTACTGATATCTAAGTCAGGAAGAGACAAAACAGAGAAAGAAAATTATAGACCAATTTTCTTCATGAATATAGAGGCAAAAATTTTAAATATAATATTAGCAAAAAGACTACAGCAACTTATCACAAGAATAATGCACTTTGATTAGGTAAGATTTATTACAGGAATGCAAGGATGATTCAATATTAGGAAAACCATAAGTATCATTAATCATATCAACAATAAAACTAGCAGAAACCATATGATTATTTCAATAGATACAGAAAAGGCTTTTGACGAAATACAATATCCATTCCTATTAAAAACACTAGAAAGTATAGGAATAAATTGAGTCTTCCTTAAAATAATAGGTAGCATCTACTTAAAGCCATCAGCAAGTATTATATGTAATGGGGACAAGCCAGAACTATTTCCAATAAGATCAGGGGTGAAACAAGGATGTCCACTATCACCCCTCTTATTTAATCTGGTACTAGAAATGTCAGCAGTAGCAATTAGAGAAGAAAAAGAAATCAAAGGAATCAAATTAGGCAAAGAAGAGACTAAGTTATCACTCTTTGCAGATGATATGATGATAGACTTAGACAATAAATAAATTTGGAAAGTTGAAGGATATAAAATAAACCCATATAAATCCTCGGCATTCCCATGTATCTCTCACGAAATCCAACAGCAAGAGATAGAAAGAGAAACCCCATTTAAAGTTACTGTAGACATTATAAAATATTTGGGAATCTACCTGCCAAAAGAAACCCAGGACCTATATGAACACAACTACAAAACACTTTTCACACAAATAAAGTCAGATCTAACTAATTGGAAAAACATCAATTGCTTATGGCTGGGTCGAGCTAATATAATAAAAATGACAATCTTACTAAACTAAATTACATGTTCAGTGCCATACCAATCAATTTGCCAAAAAAATTACTTTATAGAACTAGAAAAAAATAGTAACAAAATTCATTTGGAAGAACAAAAGGTCCAGAATATCAAGGGAAGTAATGAAAAGAAATGCTAGGGAAGGTGGCCTAGCTGTACCAGATTTTAATCTGTATTATAAAGCACCAGTCATCAAAACTACTTGGTACTGGCTGAGGAATAGAATAGTGGATCAATGGAATAGATTGGGGACATGAGACTCAGCAGTCAATAATTATAGTAATCTACAGTTTGATAAACCCAAAGACCCCAGTTTTTTGGATAAGAACTCACTATTTGACAAAAACTGCTGGGAAAACTGGAATATAGTATGACAGAAACTGGGCATAGACCATTATCTAACACCATATACCAAAATCAAATCTAAATGAGTGCATGGTCTAGGTATAAAGGCTGATACTTTATGTAATCTGGGAAAGCAAGGAATAGTTTACCTGTCAGATTTATGGAGAAGGGGAGACTTCATGATCAAATAAGATTTAGAGAGCATTATAAAATGCAAAATGGATAATTTTGATTACATTAAATTGAAAAGTTTCTGTACAAAGCTGATGTAACCAAGATTAAGATGGAAGTGGGAAATTGGGAAAGAATTTTTACAAGCTGTGTCTCTGATAAAAGCCTCATTTCTAAAATATACAGGGAATTGAGTCAAATCTGTAAGAATACAAGTCATTCCCCAATTGATAAATGGTCAAAGGATATGAACAGGCAGTTTTCAGAGGAAGAAATTAAAGATAACTATAAGCATATGAAAAATGCTCTAAATCACTATTGATTCGAGGATTTGAGAAATGCAAATCAAAATAACTCTGAGGTACAACTCACCCATCAGATTGACTAAGATGACAAAACAGGAAAATGACAAATGCTGGAGAAGATGTGGAAAAATTGGAACACTAATGCATTGTTGATGGGGATGTGAACTGGTTCAACAAATCTGAAGAGCAATCTGGAACTATGCCCAAAGGTCTATAAATAATTGCATATGCTTTGATCCAGCAATACCACTTCTAGGGTTGTATCCCAAAGAGATAATAGAAGTGGGAGGAAGACCTGTATGCACAAAAATACTTATAGCAGCTCTTTTTGTGGTGTAAAACAATTGGAAATTAAGGGATGCCCATCAATTAGGGAATGGCTAAACAAGTTGTGGTATATAAATGTAATGGAATACTATTGTGCTATAAGAAATGGGGAGCAGATGGACTTCATAATTACCTGGAGGGCTTATACAAACTGATGCTGAGTGAGAAGAGCAGAACCAGGAGAAATTTATACACAACGACATTGTGTATGTGTGACAACCAACTTTGATAGACTGGACTCTTCTCAGCAATTCAGAGAACTCCAGAGAACTGAGCAAACTCCAAAAGACTCATGATGGAGAGAGATGCCTACATTCAGAGAAAGAACTAGGAAGAACTAGAAAGAACAGAGTTTGAATGTAGATTGAAGCAACCTACCTGCTCTTGTTCTTTTTCTTGTTTGGTTTTATTTCCTCTTTCCCATTGTTCATTCCATCCATTATAATCCTTCTTTATAACCTCACTAATGTCTAATGTGAAAGTATTTGCAGATCCTATACTTGACTGCATGCTGCCATGGCGGGGTGAGGAAAGGAAAGGGCAGAAAATTTGAAACTCAAGGGATTGTGGAACTGAATGTTGTAAACTAAAAGTAAACAAACAAATTAATAAAGACAAAAAAGAAAAGCAAAAGAAAAGATAGTTTTCCTTTTTTTATTCAGTATGGAGAACCTCAGTGAAGAAACTCCTACTAAGGCCAATTGGTATCTGCTCTGCAATTCAGAGTATTGCCTGGTGCACTGAGGGACTAAGTGACTTGCCCAGGGTCACGCAGCCACAATGTATCGAGGGTGAAAAGTGAACCCAGCTTTTGCTGCCTCCCAGGCTGGCTCTCCAATCATTATGCTAGGGCACCTCTTTATCCACCAGCATTTCTAAGATGTAGAAGCCACTTCCTCCAAGCATCCCATTACTTTTACTAGGATCCAGAATAGCAGTTTCTCTTATTACTTCCTCTACCTTTTGAAGAATGAAATGATCATTTAAGTCAGTCAAGAAATTATCATTTTTCTTTTAGCAGAAGAATAGCTGAAACCTCCCATTATTATCATGTAATGCTTCTATGTCAAGTTTTCCGTTTTTCTTCTAAAATTCGTTCTCTGTTTCCTCCTTTGGTCTAGCTGGTATTTTCTACTACAGTATTTCTATTTCCATTGAACTTCATCCAAATTCTATCTACTATGGGTCTCCCTTCTGATTTTTTTTATTTGCTCACAATATATGCCCTTTTATACCACTTGGATCTAACTTTCTCTTTTTGAATAAGATATCGTCATCTATGCCCATATTTCATCACCGCAAGGGCTACTTTGAGAAAATTGAACAGAAAGATGTTGTTAGTTATGGTTATTACTGTCATTTAAAAAAAACATGCTGTAGTGCTCTTCTTTCTTAGTAGTTGTTACCTATAGAATGTCTGCATTGCAAGGGACCCATCTGAGAGGCTAGTCCAACCTGCCCCGACCCCACATCCCAGCCCCCGTACCTAGGAATCTTCTCTGCCACATCCCTAGCATTCTGTCATTAAGTCTCTGCTTGGACACTTCTAATGATGAGAACCACGCTTCCTCACAAAGCAGTCTATTCCATTTCTAGACAGTTCTAGTAGTTATTTCATTTTAAAAAGTTTTAGCCTTTGATTAATTAGTTCAAATTAATTAGTAAACATGTGACTTTCAAGCTGAGCATGAGAATTGTTCTTTAATCCTTCATATAGTTCAGACAAATTATATATTTAGGACATTTCTCATCCCCAAAATAAGATTGTAAATGAAAGAAAGGCTTTTATAAAATAAATTACATTATCTGGGAAAACAATGTAATTCTGGCTATAAATATATGCTGTCTGCTTTAATGGATTCTATTTTTCATTTCCTTGTCTGAGCTGCTTTTAGCTTATTTATGACCATAGAGATTAGGCTAGTGGTTTTTTATTTAATTGGGAGTAATTTAAAGCTATCATGTATGAGTGCTCAGAGGATGCCTAACAACACTGGATATCCCTGTTGTTCCAGAAACATCTCATCAGAAAAATGCAGTTGGACCAGTCAGCTTGCCATTTCTCACATAGTAGCCCATATGGGTTTAGTAAACTGAGGGGCATTTATATCTTGAACAAACAAATAAAACTTTGACCCTCTTGTTTTTACCTTTTCTGCTTTTGGTCAGAACCAACTGCTTTGAGAGATGAAGAAAGGATATTTTTCTAGACTGAAGCTTCGCAAATCAATGACTGCCTCAGCCTATCCAAACTGAGTCCATTCTTGGGGACAAAGCCCAGATATCACCTGCCTCCTCCAGGAAGCTTTCCCTGGCTACTCTGAATGCCACTGATTCCTCCCATCTCTAGTTTTCCTGTAAAGTAGTCCTTCCAGTCAATCAACAAGCACTTATTACATGCCTACTATGTGCCAGACCCTGTGTTAAGCACTGGGGATGTAGAGAATTTAGGATTATTAAAAAGAGGACCCCTCTTTTCCAGCCCTGCATAGTTAAGATGACTCACTCAACTAGGGAAAGGAAAATGTCTAAGAAGGTTCTTCCTGGTTAGGATTTCCTCCCCACTTCCAACTTCTGTACCTGCTATTATTGGCCCAGATCCTTACACTATAATGGGGAAAGGGGGGATGAACATCGTGCTCACAACTATGTACAAAAAAGACATGCTGTGTACAAAATAAATGAGAGAAAATCGACAGAAGAAAGGCACTAGAATGAAGGGAGATTGGGGAAGGGCTTCTTTCAGAAGGTGGGATTGTAGCTGAAACTTGAAGGAAATCAGAGAAGTTGGGAGGCAGAGATAAGGAGTTCCTACCAACTAGTGAGAGCCAGTTGTTAAATTTTCAGTGTGAGCATCATTTACACTTTGGAAATAGGTCAGTGCTAGAATTCAGAGCTTGATTGTCTAGACTTAAAAAAGTGATGGAGAGGGGGACGGCTAGGTGGCACAGTGAATAGAGCACCGGCCCCGGAGTCAGGAGGACCTGAGTTCAAATCTGGCCTCAGACACTTAACACAAAAACTAGCCTTGTGACCTTGGGCAAGTCACTTAACCCCAACTGCCCTCCAAAAAGCAAAAAAAAAGTGATGAAGAAAATGTTAATGATATAGATTGAACTTAAAAGTGTATCAAGCATCCTCTCTTCCCACCCCCAGCTGATTGTTAAACATTTACAAGCAAACCACTGAAGAAGAGAGTTCCAGGCATGGAAGACGGCAAGTAAAAATTCTGAGTCTAGAGATGGAGTGTTTCGTTCCAGAAATGGCGGTGGAGTGTTTCGTTCCAGAAATGGCAAGGATGCCAGGGTTGTTGAATTGCAGAATACAAGGTTGGTTGGGGGTGGGATGGGGGTGTAAAGAGAAGGAAGACTGGACAGGTAGGTAGGGGCCAGGTTATGGAGGGCTTTAAAAGCCAAATAGATTATTTTCTATTTGATCCTGCAGGTGAGAGGGAGCCAGTGGAGTTGATTGACTAGAGAGCTGATGTGGGTAAACTTATGCTTTAGGAAAATCAGTCTGACAGATGAACGGAAGATAGACTGGAGTGGAGACAGACCTGGTCAGGGACACCAACCAACTCATGATGACTAGGTGGTGCAATAGACAAACAGCTGTTCGAAAAGCTCAGAAAGATCTGAGCTCAACTTCTACTTCAGGGAACTAAGCTTGATAGCTCTGTGATCCCTGTCCTTGGCTGCTCATTTGTGAAAGGAAGGGGCTGAACTTAGTGACCTCTGATGTTCTTTCCAGGTTAAGATCTATGATGCTATGACTTGAACTATTTGTGTTAGGCATTTTGTCACTTCATTAGAAAATGTTTTGTATTGTCTTTTTCCATGTGGCTCTGCAGACTGTACATTTCTTGAGGCATGGACGATGTCTTTTATTATCTTTTATATTAATATCATATCATAGTATGTTATGTATTGGTTCTTAAATCAGTTCTGGGCTCATAGTAGGTTCTTAACCAATATTTGCAGACTGATTGATTAATAATCCTGTTGTTTAATTGGTAAAAATGCTCCCAGTTTTTAAGGAGAGTGGATGTAAAAGTTACTAAACTTCAATGAATAGGAGATTCAGAAATTTTCAAATATTTTTAAAGTTCTCGAATGCTAAGGAATTGGGGGAGGCTGGGAGTAGGAGGGAGATGGTAAAGAGGGAAGATGATGGTATTTGAATTTGTGGGAAAAAATTTCGGTTATGGAGTATTTGTAAAGATCTCTCTCAATGCTCTAGGCAACTCTCTAGACACTTAAGCTACAGAGAAGGTGTGGATCTGCATTGGCAGAGGGAGTGACAGGGAAGGGCATGCCAATGAAATCCTCATCCTCATAGATTTAGAACTGGGAGGCACCTTAGGCACATCAAGTCCAACGCCCCTATATAACAGCTGAGGAAACTGAGATACAGAGAGGTTAAATGACTTGCCCAGGGACACACAGCTAATAAGTTAATAAAAGACAGGATTTGAACCTGGGTTTTCCTGACTGCCAGGTTAGCAGCCTAATGATTGCTTTCTGTTTCAAGTCTACCCCACTTCACAGACTAAACTGAAAAATCAATGTCATAGCATTTTGTCTGATAAACAGTCTGGGACATGATTCAATGAAGAGATAGCACATTGTTCACATGGAAATAAATGCCTTTATGTTATTTTAAAGCATTTTTCTCTCTAAGTAAGAGAAATAGTCCTGTACCACACTCCCTCTCCCTATCTCAGCTCCGTTCTTCATTGCTTAGCAAACCCTTTCTCCAGACAGTGACAGCCAAAAGTTCAGATTGAAGTTTATCAAACTCAGAATGAGTGGAGTCTGTATTAATTACTATAGATGAAATTCACGATAAGATCTCCTGAATAAACATTGCTGTTCCTCACTGAAAGTAAACTAATTGAATGCCGGCTGGAAAGAAAAATTAGCAAACTCATGAATTTTCCTTCTGTTTATACATCAATTTCAAAAGCCAAATGTTTAAGTCACGCTCTGTCTCGATCCAAAGTGTTTCCAAACTAAAGCATTGGCCAAGATTGGCTCTTGCTGTGAAATTCAAACTCTGTTTGAGTTATTAATGGTCACTAATAGCTTGTAATCAAGGTACAAACTGTCAGGTAAACAAACAATTAACTTGTTTGCTTGAAGTGTTAAGAGAGCATAATTAATGAACTCGCTAATTGTTGGGGGGTTGGGGAGAGAAGCAGGAATTAGTATTCGGTCTGGAACCACACAGACACCCACAGGAGCTCACAGGCAGCCAGTTATGTACCTTGACCCCCTACCCCCATCTCAACAGGGAGCAAATCCCTGAACCAGCTACAGATGATTGAACATTAATAATTAATATGTGTCCAAAGCAAATGGTTTCCATACCTAGCAGTGATTAGTGAACACTCGACAGCTGTGCTGTAGTACACTGGGATAATCTTCGAAATACCCGACAGCCTTCTTTGCTAAAACTCTGCAGGATTACACTGCGTTACCCACTGGGGAGTCCAATGATTTTGACTAACACTGGGATAGGTGCCATTTAAACCATGTCATTGCAGCTTGCCTAATCTTCAGTCCTGGGCTGGGCTCCAACCAGTGATCATCAGACTCCAAACCCCCTCCCCAAATCCTCCAGTCGAGTTTTCCATCATACCGTTCCTGATTGACCTGGTAAATCAAGCTGTTCAAGGATGCTTCAAGGAAGATAGTTGTCTTGTATTTTCATCCACAGTGAGCGCTGAATATTAAACCAGAACTGGGATTAACGTTGGGGCAGAATGATGTAGTGAGAAAAGTCCTGGATTTTGAAGCAGAGGATCTGGGTTTGAAGCCCAGCTCTGCATTTAGTTCCTGTGTGACTTTGGGCAAGTTACTTCCTGGCCTCAGTTTCCTCAGCTGTAAAGTGGGGAAGTTGGACTAGATGACTTCTAAGATCCCTTCTAGCTCTACATCTATGATCCTGTGGGTGTTAACATGTTAGTGAACATTCCCGAATCAATTTCAACACTTTATTTACTAGAACTAGTCTCCTGCCTTCAGTGCAATCACAGCACCTGTCAACAAATAATAATGTATTTGAATATGTACAAATATATTCACATATGAAAAGTTTTGTGTTTTGCTGCAGAATCCAAGTCTTGACCAATAGTTTCTGCTGCTATTTATTTTCAAGGCATGGGGTTTTACTTAAGCTAACAAAAGGATTTGTAGGTGGTTCTTTCCTTTGGAAGAAATCAGCTTTTGTTCAATATTTAGCTAATATTCTATGACTAATACTCTGATTTCCAAAATTTGCCTGATGGACCAACTCTAGTTAAAGCAAACCAAACTAGTGCCTTGATATATGAACACAAATTTCCCAGATCTATTTTAAAAGATTCAGGAACACCATCAAAGGCAAGATGTCGAGGCTGTTAGGATGGGATTTATGCCTATGATACAGGAAATCTGTATTTATATTCGGACACTGGTGATCCATCAATTGAATGGTGAGATATTGGGTCAGCTAGAAACATAACCTAAAGAAAGAAGTCTGTCTTTTAGTAAAATAAATTCCTGTTGATTTATACTTTGAGAAGTTTATCTCTATTTTTTCTACACTGAATGAAATGCAATAATTGTACCTACATATACTTTAACCATTTTTGTGATCATATTTACAAAAGCTGACCATCTCAGCTGTGGGGGTGTTAAGGGCAGCAGCTGTGGACAAAAACCCTGAGGACTGAACTAGTTTCTCTCCCTATGCCAGGGCTGCTTGTAGGCAGCAGATAAACGGAAAGAGAATTAGAATTTCTGTTCTGGTGTTTATTAGATTACTCCATTATATTTTTGTTGCAGAATTGATTCTCTTGGAAGAAATGAGAGAGTAAGCCAGGTGAGAACTCTTTGGGGTGAAGCAGTAGGGCCATGGAGGTGTGTTGGTCTTTAGTGGCAATCCCTGATTGTCCCAGTGTTCCTCAGTGTTGTGTATTGTTACTGATGAAGTTTTGTGTGCCAGGCTATGCTGCTGAGCTGCCTGAGGTCTTGGGTACCCAGAACAACAAATGGTCTGGAGATGATGATTGTATCAAGAAGTTATGCCCCTGTCAATATCTTTTGAATCCTTCCCTACCTCCTCAGGCAGACCTGAATAAGAAGTTGTGGTGTTATAACAATGTCAGACTTTGAATTTAATATTCAAACATTCACAGTGCTACTCCAAAGTCAATTAAAAATTCAGATACAGTTTAAATACCCACTCATATGAATGAGATCAGAAAGTATGGATTGAGTGGGAATTGTATTGGTTGATTTGTGAAAGGTAAATGAGCTGTTCATGGGCTAATTCCAGTAGATCAAATGGCCTGTGTAGACTTAGCTAAGGGGGTGATCAATAAATATTACTTCTTGCTTCTCCCAGCAAGTAGACTATAGTAGACACTGCTATTTGAAAGCAGGTGCCTGTTAAAATGACCTTTAAGAAAATAGTCTTGCTACTAAGAAAATCAATACCATTTTCAAGTCCTTTTTGATTGAAATAATTGACCATGACATCAAATTATTTTACTTAGTTATCTAATACTACCTGCCTCCCTTTTGTGAGTTATGATTTACAAATAGTCAATTATTTAATGGATTCCTGAAGGGCTAACTTTCCAGTCAGCCTTGGAGCCTTAGTCAAGAAGAGAATACATTGCTCATCATTTTAAAATGTGGTTTATTAATGTTTTTGGTTGCTTGGATGTGTGATATCAAACATTACTGGGTTTACTGATTTGTTCATTAACTTGTCAATTAGACTACAACTTATCTTCTTTGACTGAACCAAGGGCAGACAACCTATGGCACAATCATGAAAGCAGAGTAGTTGCTCTATGGGAGCAGAAAAGCATCATATGCTGCCAAAAACACTCATGAGGGCATTAGGGTCTCTCCCTCTCAGTCATGAGGTGACTGTCTGGCAGCAGATAAAATGAGAAAGAACCTAGGTCTCTGAGCTGGTATTCCCTAACCTGGCCCTTATGATGTGGTTACAGAGCTGAGTATGTTGGAAAGAGAGACAACAAGAGGGCGGGGTGAGATCTTTTGATGACAGTGCTATGTCTCTAGGGCAAGGAATGTCTGGGTTTCCTGGATTTCCTGGGTGGCTTCCTCAGCGTGGGTGTAATTGTATTTCTTTATGCTATAAGTGTCCCTGGGGAAGTTGTATGTGCTGGGTTGTACTATAAGCTGCCTGAGGTTTTTCAGCGCCAAAAATTCCAAGTGCCCAAATCGTTGAGGCCCCTTTGCCACGAGGTCACCTACACTCTTGGCCATACTTCTGATCTCTTTCCTATCCTCTCAACTGTGTGTGAAGCCCTCCACAAGTGAAGTTCCATTTACCCTTCCTTCATTATTTCATATACCTTATCCTTACCCATTCTGTGTTATAGATGTACTGGACTACAAGCTTCTTCTCAAACTTGACCTTCTGTACATTAATATAAGCCATCCATTCCCCACACAACTTCTTGTTTGCACGTTTCAGAATTTTTGTCTTCCTTCAAGGCCCAGCTCGGATTCCTCCCCGCCACCCCCACCTCCCAACCCCACTCTAGTAGTGACTAGCCTGACTATTCTCTCCTCAATTTTCCTGAGACTACATATTCCCTGTAGAACATAAGCTCCTTGAGGGCAGGAATTGTTTCTCTTTTTTGTCTTTGTATCTCTGACTTCCAGCACAGTTCCTCACATACAGCAGGTGCTTAATAAATGCTTAATCAAATGGATCCTCGACTGGGGTCTTTGCTGCACCCTTCTCTGTGCATTGTTTTTCTGTTCTCTTTCTCTACCTTCCCTTCTCTTTTGCATCATTTCTTACTTACATCTCTCCCATCTATGCCAGTGGCCTCAATGGCTATTGCTCAGTTCTTCTAAGGACTGATCTTTGGATCACAGAATCCCTTAACAACCATTAAGGGAGACACTGAGAGCTTCCCTTTACAGGACTCTAGATTTTCTTTGTGTAGTGAATGAAAAAATCTTTCTCCACATAACTTTTTTCTTACATTAAAATCCCTCCAAAGATAAGCGTAATAATATTTGTCCTGACCCAGTTGGGTGTTTGTTCATTCATTCAAAACACATTTCTCAAGGACTTACTGTTATGTTCAAGGTCCTGTGCTAGGCACTGGGGAATCCAGAGCTCTCAGCCCCAAGGAGCTTACAGCCTAGCAAGAGAGATAGGCCAGGAGTATCAGTGCCTATGACACAAGAGAAGCCCAACCATGCCTCATTCTACTGCCCTGCACAGAGACTGTGGGTTTTTTTTTTTACAAATTGAAGGTTTGTGGCAACCCTACATCAGATACTAGATAGTCAGATACTAGAGAATCAGCAAAGAAATTAATTGATACAATAGCATGA
>JAQQSW010005340.1:0-14216 GCA_028646575.1 Pseudocheirus occidentalis | reverse complement strand
AGACAGAGAGACAGAGAGAGAGAGAGAAAGAGGAAAGGAAAGGAAAGGAAAGAAGGAAAGGAGAGAAGAGGGGAAGGGAAGGAACAGTTATGGGGAACAACAATTTAGAATACAGATTCATGTGTAAAACACTGTATAAGAAGATAAATTAAGACTGCAAGTAGTATTGCCACATAAAACATCAAAAAGTAGTGGAACCACAAGCAGCCTTATGGCAAAATTGGCACGAAACCCAGCTAAGCCACATTATCCCGAGAACATTCATAGATTGACCGATGGGAACAGAACATGAATATGAAATGAGGCTAGTTTGCCAGCATTTCTATAACAACCAGTTTTCACAATCAATTTGGGGTCTAATATCTATATCCTTGATGTGCTATATGAATAAATGGAGATAGCATGTAAGAAGTTGCTAAGACTTGCTGGATCAGACCAAGAACACACTAAAGAATGTATGCTGGAGGCAACATCATTTTGAAGATATTAAGAGATTGTTTTTTTACAAGACAGCTTAGGGAGAGATAGATACCAAAGGAATGAAGATAAGGATGAGTCTTTTTTTTTTAAAGGTGATAGAGAGGATGTCAACAATTACTGATCTGCACACCTCCTTTATTAGCATTACATGATGCAGCACAGTGCCTGACACACATAATAGACCCTTAGTGATTGGTTGATGGCTTGACTTGACTTTATATAATCTTTATAGGCATCTTTTTATGAAAGCATCAAAGTGAAGTAGCAGTTTTTCTTGAATGATTTTCAACAACAGACCACATATTTATAGCCACAAAATTGACTAAAAGGTACAGGAAATATAAAATCCCTCTGTGATTATTGTTTGTTAATTTTAAAAAAATAAACCAAGTAGAGCAAAATGTAGTCTTAAAGGTTCTCTTCCAATGAAGGATCTTTCATGGATGTATTAGGAATCATCCGGGGCTGCTTTGTAAACACAACAGGAGAGATACTCTGGTTTGATGACCCTCTGCTTATTAACATCAAGAGAAAGAGGCATGAAAGAGGGAGGTATATGCTTGCCAAATGTATTTGTTGTTGTCCTGTAGAAAGTCCTGTTGAGAGTCCAAATGAGAGTTTCCCTATAGATGGTCTAGTCTTCTAAATGCTCTTGCTAGTACAGAATAGTGTACTGACTATATCAAGCCCCAGAAGAGGTCATGTAATCCAATTTTAATTGCCTGTCAAACTAAGTGACTTGCTGAAGGTCGGACAGTAAGGAGCATAGCTGATATTCTAATTTAGGTTCTCTGATTCTAGAGTGGAGACTTTCCAATGTACCTTGCTGCCTTCCCAAATGTAGTACCAATGTATTCCAATGTAATGTAATACAAGTGTATTCCATTAATGTAATACAAGTGGCTCAGAGTTCAAGAGAAAACTTCCTTCTAGCATAGGGGTCGGTAACCTACAACCTTGAGGCCACATGTAGTTCTCCAGGTTCTTAAGTGTAGCCCTTTAACTGAATCCAAACTTTACAGAACAAATCCCCTTAATAAAAGAACGTGTTCTGTAAAAGTTGGACTTAGTCAAAAGGTGGCGCCCAAGAACCTAGAAGGCCACATACTACCTTGAGGCCGCAGGTTCCCCACCCTTATATCTAGAGAACAGGCATAAAGACAGATGTGTCATGGTGGGAATGAGCAACGTTCTAGTTGTATTTCTTCTACAGTCAGTAAGTAGCAGTGCTGGGGAGAGAGCTGAAACATGATAGGCCTCAGGGAGGGGTCTTCCACTGGAAATCAAGCAAGAGAAATATTGGGAAGAGGAGACTGAGGTTTAGTTTCCAAAGCAATATATAATCTGGCATAGATCATTCAGAATTTCTAATCAAGCAAGCAAGACAGTTCCACAAACATGGAGAATTTGGAAATAGGTCACAGTAAGCTAATAGTAAAGTCTGGTAGATAGAGCAGGACAAGGGGTTTGGTTCAATATGTTTTTCTCCAGTGCCTGCTCACAAATGAGGACATGACTTAAGGTATCCTAGATGAGTATGTAAAAGGATAGTAAATATGAATACTGGAGGTAGGTGGCCTGTTTCTTAGTGAAAAAGGGTTGAGGTCATCTGCTAACCATGAAACTAAGTGAAGTAGGTATATAGGCATATAGATATGAAGAGAGAACAAGTCTAGAAGAGTAAACAAGGGGAATTTTTTAGGAATCAATACAAAAAATTAATAAAAGAAATAATAAATAGCAGCAAGAGCTCATTTGAAGTAGGGCGATGCATATTTACTGTAAGTCCACTCTAAATAATTTTGCTTTTTTCTTCAGAAGTTGTCTTTAGCCTAGGAACAGCAGCGGAGAAAGGTAATGATGGAAATGATCCAGACTTATCAATGGTGAGTGTACTGAGTTACTGAAGGACATGGGAGATTAGGATGGTGATAAAAACTGCATTGGAATAACTGGGTAACAGAGTATAAAAAGTATAGCCAGGACAAGGCTAACGAACTGAAAAGAGTGAGATTGGATGGTTAGTGATCCAGATCAAGACAGAGTGCCACGTTCAGAGGTCTCAGGGGTTATGATAAGACTTAAGGCATGACTTGGCTGGCTTATGACTGTTGTGGAATAGAGATGGAGGTTGACAGAATCAAGAAGAATAGAGAACCCTAGGGTCACAACAACAGTTGGGGGAAGTCAAAATGGGGAGTAAAGTCGTGATAGTGGGAAATATGAAAATACAGAATAACAAGAGTCAGATGTTGAAATGATCCCTGGTGACCCCAACATGACAGGCTATGGTCATCATTTCATATATTCAGGATTAATTGAACTCTGCAGGAACATATCCAGGAACATGTGTGAGAATCATACTTTTGAAGGTGGGCAATACATATTACTGTTTTGATTCCCCTTTTCTAGGGAGCTTTAGAGTTTCTTTATAGACATAATCATACTGATTCTCGTGTCAACTGTTATGCTCATGATGCCTCTAAGAGATGCTGTTATGGTCCTTACTTTTCAGATGAGAAAAATAAGTTCAATGATTTCTTCAGGATCACACAGGGAGCCAGTGATAGAATAAAGGCTTTCTCCAAGTCCAGTGCCCTCTCTGTTATGACCTAGCAATTTAAGTAAGGGCAATATTATCATTCAAAGGATTTACTCAAGAGTAGGAGCCCATAAGATCAAATGATGGTGTGTTGTAGACCGTAAGATGTTAAGTGTGTTGCTATGTAAATGTTTATGATGGTGATAATGATGTGTGTGTTTTTTTTTTAACATTAAAGTCCTGTTCATTCACAAACCCTTCTGTTCCTATACTTTCCAGTCCATATCAGGCTACTGTTGCCCTGCTGGTCTGAAGTCACAGGAAATCAGAAACAGCAGCAGTTGCTTACAAAGAGCAAAAGAATAAAAAAAAAAGTCTTACAGGAAAACACATCTAAAAGCTATGCTTTTTTTTTTAAAGAGACAAGTTCTGACAACTAAAAAGGTTGGCCTTCAGCTGGCACATTTTCTATGAACTCAGAAGGGGAAAAAAATGACATCTTTACTTCACTAAGCTCTAACTGAAATTTAGCATTTCCAAATGTAAATTTAAAAAATATTCTGAGAAATGTCAATAGTCTTTACTAGACTGCCCAATGTGTCTATGATATAAAAAAGGTAAAATTCCTTGTTTAGAGGATGGGATATGTTAGCCGTAGGACAAAGGGAATAACAGATAGAAACGTACAGAATGAAAAGATCCCAAATTCCTAAGGGACAATAATCTAAGGAAAAATGTTCCAAAGGACAATAATTTCCAAACTACTTACTACTAGAAAAGTAGTTTATTTTATTTTAGCACTAAAATTATTTGATTTATTTTAATTATTTTATTAAAATCATAAAATATATTATCTTAGCACTAAAATTATTTCAGAATCATGGAAGACTAGGTTCCCAGAGGAATCAAAATTACAAGTTAACCAAAAGACAAAGGAAAGATACCTGCTGTTGAGTTACAGTAATAATGACATCTGCAAGAATCTGTGGACATAACAATATCCGACACATGTGCCTGGGGAAGGAGGTCACTCCTAACACAATTAGAAAGAGCTAACAGAGGTGGAGTCCAAGTATGCTAATGATACTCTGAGGAACCAGATGACTACCTCTAGCGTGCTGGACAGATCCTGTATGGAGAAATAAAGCCAAAACAAGGACAATAATTACACAGGATGAGACGGTAAAGAGAAGCTGGGAACTGGATTGATGGGGGAAGGATCTATACTTGCCAGACCATAAAGTATAAATGTGTATGTGTGTGTAATATTATATTTTATTTTTTCTTTTTACTTATTATTTTCAAATAGAAAAAGGTCTTAGGACATAAAGTTATATTTGTAAATAGCTTTCATTTTATTTATTTATTTATCTATCTATCTATCTATCTATTTATCTATCTATCTATCTATCTATCTATTTATTTATTTATTTATTTATTTATTTATTAGCAGAACTCTTCAGCCTCCAGACCAGATCTATCTCTCCAGCTTATTTTCTTCGATGGTGAAGAGGCTTTTCTTCACTGGTCTCCTCAGGATTCCCTCTATGGCTCTCGACACTTAGCAGCAAAAATGGAATTTACTTCACACCCTCCTGGAGCAACAAATACAAACCAACTGCATGGCATTGTGAGTGGGGGGGGATAGATAGGTATATGTATACATATACAATATAACATATGCACATACATGTGTGTATGTGAATATACATATTTACATGTATGTATATATGCATATATACACATAAAACTTGGAAGATAACTAGAGCTCATCTACTCTAAGCCCTGACCTACAAAATCCTTGCTAATCTCCCTACAGAGAGAAAGGGAAAATCTAGTTTTGTTCCATAATACTCCATTTTGACATTACATATGAATGTAGAAAGAACATATTCCCATTTCACTTAAGACCTTCTTTAAGACTGGGATAAGTAAATTCCCTTTTCTTTCAGTCTAGGGTTATGTGGAAGGGAATGGGTGATGTGTATGTGTGGCAGATACAGAGTGTGCTGTGACCCTGACACATGCCTTGTCACTCTTGTTTCTTATTCCTCTTAGGGACAAGACAATCTAGCAGCAACAGTATATGGACTTCAAAGTATCTGGAATCAGGGAGGAAAAACTGTACAGGAAGATGTCTGGCCTGGCCATAGCAGGCACAGTTATTTCTATGTTAACCTCAAAATGGGATTTAATTTTGCCTTTCCAGATCAAATTAAAATGAGAGGCATTTCTTCTCCACTAAATTCCAACTTTGGCATCTTAACCGAGGTGTAGGAGGGACCCTGAATTCTCAAAGGCTGGCTATGCCAAACTCTAATAATTGTACCTCATAGAATAGCCTAGAGCATGGGGTAAACTACCTATGTCTGTCATATGAGGGTCTGAGTATGTAAAAGCTAGTCATCAGAAGGTTGGTCAATTCTTTAGGCCACCAATACTCATAAACATGCCCTGTTGAAGTATAGACAGGTTGCAATTTGACTTTATGTGGAGATCAATGATATCTTAATCCTTCAAATATGGAAGTGAAGTGAGATATATCACCTATGCAAGTTATTTATAATATATGTACAACACATTTATTCATTTATGTCTCCTCCCCATGTGATTACCAATTATTAAAATATTATATTCATATGTGAGAACAGTCTACAACATTGGTACATTTTTTTTTCTCTCATAGGATTTGCTTGTGTTACTGGATTTAATAGGTGCACCAAACCCAACCTTTCCTAGTTATCTTCAAAATTCTCTTAGATGGTTTGGAAGACTTCAAGCAATTGGTAAGATACTTCTAGTAATATATATTAAACTGGAATAGATTCCTACTAAGCAAATTGCTGCTCAAATCAATATGTGATTTTATTGTCAATAGTGTTCTTTTCAATGATACAGATCACAAAGTATCCATGTCTGTCATTTTTGTAGAACTGATGTTCACATGCTGCCTTAAGTTTGCTCAGGAAACCTACTCAATGTGAGAAGGACCGTCTTTAAGTTTTTCTGACATCCAAAGGATGTCAGTGGAGCACACAGGATATCCATCCATCTTTTGTGACTTTTTTGACTTCTTTCATTTTATTTTGTCATCTTTTTACACCTTATTCCCTGCCTATATTCTCTGTAACCTAATGATATTAGCCTCTTGGCTGTTCTGCAAACAAAACACTCCATTTCTTGGCTCTGGTCATTTTCTCTGGCTGTCCTCCATGGCTGGAATGATCTCCCACCTTAGCTTCACCTATTGACTTCCTTAAAGCCCCAACCAAAAACCTTTCATAATCATTGTATATCTGTGAAACCTGAACAGTCTACCAATGCCATACCAGAAATTGGAACTGTTTCCTTTTGAATGGTCTTAGGAAGGTTATCTGGCAAGTTGAGGCACCAGACACTATGGTCCTCTCTCAAGTTGAACCGCTAAGCATTCAAACTCTACTGCAGAAAGCACAATTCTGATGGACAGATATTTGTCTGCCTAAGAAAAAGTAAAATGATCCAGTTTGGAAATGGTCAAATGGTCAAAGCTTTTGTGCCTATCATCAGTGGGATTAGGCCTAAGAATGGCAACTACATTGCCAGCCTGGTGTGATGAAGAGATCTAGTCTTGGAAAAAACAAAAAAGACTATTATGAAATTCCCTGAATACAAACCAGTCATTCTTTTCATTGCTTTCTCTACTGAACTATCTTTCTATTGTGCTTGACATATCTGCAGTGACTCTGATAACTCAATGGACTGGCCATCTAATAGCCTGTTATAGCTATACACGCACATACACATATACATATATACACATATATACATCTATATTACATTATATATATACTAGTTATAGTTATACTATATATAGTATTTTTCATTCATTTAGTTTTTCCCATATATTTTATTAATCCAATATCTTTTGAGTTCTCTCTCTTCCCACTGCCATCATTCTAACTCAGGGGTTCTTAAGCTGAGATCCATGAGGGGTCTGTGGATAGATTTAAGGAAGTCCATGAACATGGATAGGAAACATAATTATGTCTTTTTGAAAAAATGTAATTGGACTCCTCTGTAATTCCACGTATTTATTTTATACACTTGAAAGCATTATTCTAAGAGGGGGTCCAAAGGCTTCACTAGACTTCCAAAGGAGGTCCATGACACAAAAATTGTTAAGAATCTTTGGCCTCAGTAAAGGCCCTCATGTCACTATTATAGTGAAACTGGTCATGCTCTCCATTTGGCTTTCAGAATGATGCCAGAATTGTTGAAGAGATTCAAATTTCTTTGCTGATGAACTGACTTTAAGCTCTGAATAGATATTCCTACAGTTGTTTACCTGGTGTTTCATTTGTGAATTGCAGAAAAAAAGCTACATGAATTGGGTTTACTTCAGGATCATTATTTGGAGACACAGTATTTCCAGGGTCATATGTACCGAGAACAAATCCAGGATGACCATATTCCATTTTTAAGAAGAGGTAACAGATGTTTTTTTTTATAACATTACAAATTTTCATTTTATTCTAGGATTCAGAATAAGGAATTATGGTTTGTGATTTGCACATACATATCAAATACAACCAAAATAAAGTTGGTGCAACCAGATACAATAGTTTTTAGATGGCATTAGAAAGAATATTAAATTAAAGAAAAGAACAGTGTACTCTGGAGTAACCAAATTAATATTTCTTACTGATTATAATGTATTCAGGATTCAAATCAATATCAGAGAAGCTGATGAACAAAAATGTGCAAGCATTTCAACTGTACAAAGCAAGCTAACAGGATTTGAAAGATAACATCGTAAAACAACAGCAGAGAACACAGATTTTTATAAGGATCTATTGGAATTAAATATTTTTGACTCAGCTTCAGTAGCCATGTGGTAGTTCATGGTTTGCCCATGTACTAGAAGTTAGCTGCTGAAAAGGCACAGATGGGATCAGGCAAGAGAAAATGAACTCTGAATGAGAGCTCCATATAAATAATGAGGGCTCCACCTCAGCCCAATCCTTAGCCCCACTCCCAAAGAGTGAGTGGAAAAAGGGGCCAAGGCATAAATATAAGTCCATCATCATTCTGGAACTTGCCCAGCTCTAGTCACTGGAGACTTCCCTAGAAGGTGGACAATTATTTTCTCCTTCAATTCACACAGACTTTTCAGAAGCCTCTCAGCTGCCTGGGATTCTCATGAAGAATTCCAACCATCCCAGCAATAACTTGGAAACACCACAATTTCTGCTCATACACAATGTCTTCAAAGAGGGAATTTACAATGTGTCATTTTCCAATAAGACTTATGGGTTAATGGAAAGCTTCTGGAGAATGTTGAGAGAGATGCCACATGTTTAGATGATGAAAGTCCGCATAGAATTCTGTTAGTGATGGCAAGATATAGGAACCCTTTCTACAAGGAGAGAATGCTAGAGATCCAATGTCTTAAAAGGAAGGAACTGAAGTTGCATGGTCCTTCTTGTGACCTTCTTGGTCAGTCAGTGTATCACAGAGGTATCTCTAAGGATTTTTTAGTGTCAGGGATAGTTCTGGATTGAGGCAACTAAATGGTATAGTGAATAGAGCACTGGGCCTATAGTCAGGAAGACTCATCTTCCCAAGTTAAAATCTGTCCTCAGATACTTACTAACTGTGTAACCCTGGGCAAGTCACTTAATCCCTTTTACCTCAGTTTCCTCATCTATAAAATGAGCTGGAGAAGGAAATGACAAACCCCTCCAGTGTCTTTGCCAAGAAAACCCCAAATGGGATCGAGTCAGATACAACAGAAAAACAATTTAACAACAACAATACATGTATAAGGATCCCTGTGCACCACATATTAACTTAGTTTTAAAATATATTATCTATACTTTTTTTGTATTTTTATTTATTTGGTTAAATATTTCTCACTTACATTTTAATCTAGTTTCTGAGTATCGTGGGCTGCATGCAGCCTGGCCCTTTTGTCTACTGTAGGTGATAGGGAACCACCAGAACTGATTGCCTAGAGAAGTGTTGTGGTTAGACTTGTACTTTAGATAGAGCAGTATGACAGCTCATGGATAGATGGATGGACCAGAGCAGGAGTGGAGGATCTGTAGCCTCAAGGCCACATGTGGCCCTTTAGGTCCTCATGTGCGACTCTTTGACTGAATCCAAACTTCCACAGAAGAAATCCCCTTAATAAAAAGATTTGTTCTGTAAGACTTGGACTCAGAGGGGGACCTAGAAGGCCACACACATGTGGCTTTGAAGTTGCACGTTTCCCACCCCTAGATTAGAGTGTGAAGAGATTTGAGGCAGGGAGACCTGCAAACAGCTATTTCTAGTCCAGATGTGACGTGATGAGAGCTTGTACCTGGGTGGTAGCAGTGTCAATAGAGAGAAAAGGGCATATGCAAGAGAGGTCTGAAATGTAGCAATGATGGGACTTGGTAACTTACTGGAGATGGGGTGGGGGAAGGCTGAGAAAGGGTGAGAAGTTGAGGATAGCACCTAGGTTTCAAGCTGAGTGACTGGCATGATGGTGTTAACCTCAACAAGAATGGGGAAGTTAGGAGTGTGACCTAATTAATCTTTGAGGTCTCTTTCAGTTTTGATGGTCTCCGTTTCTTTGGTTAGAGCAAGTTATAGGGCAGTAATAAGACAGATAAGCATAAGTCAGGGCAGATATACCTGCTAGATGTCAGTGTACACACAGCCAGTTGAGGAGACAGTGGGACAAAAATACCAAAGAAACTGAAAGGAAATCAAAGGAACTGAAGAAGCAAGAAAAATAACATAGAACACACCTGAGGAATCAGCACCAAGAGCTCACCAACCAAGGCCAAGTTCTCTCTCTGGCTGGAAGCTTCTTACAAGCAAAATGCCTTGGACAAAGTAGGCACCCAAAGCATTCATATTGAACTGAAAAAAGATTCATCCTAGAGTATGAACAATCACCAGGGCAGAGATAGTTCATAACTCTTAGTAGAGGGCAGATAAACAGGAGCACTTGTGGTGAAAAGGAAACAGATCTTGACATTTGGTTCCTAGCAAATATATATATTTCAAGTAAGGAGGACCACTGTTCTTCTCATTTTTTGATTTTGTGTTTTTTGGTTTGTTTGTTTTTCCTGCTGTGGTGGAGAGGGCACTGGAGACAGGATACCTGGTTCTGATACTTAATATCTGGTTAGCATGGACAAGTCATGGAATCTCTCTTGGCCTCAGTTTCCTTATCTGTAAAGGAGAATAATAATAATAATTCCTACCTCAGAGGAGTGCTATGAAGATGACTTTGTAGCCCTTAACCCACTCTAGAAATAGGAGCTATTTCTGCTATTAGACTTTACAGTTAGCAACATGTAAACTCTCCTCTCCTCAGTGATTAAATGAAATTAGAGAATCAGTTTGTGTTCCTAGGCATAAATGAGGTCCCATGAACAATTCTTTCTCTGTCCCTCTTTCTCTCTCCACATATCACGTTCATATTTTACTGTAGTCTTTATGCATATGATTTATCTACTGAGGCAGCTATACAGCTACACAGGATAGAACACTGGACTTGGAATCAGGAAGCCCTAAATTCAAATCTAGCCTTAGACACTTGCTAACTCTGGAACCCCAAAGCAAGTTGCTTAATGTCTGTCTGCCTCAGTTTCCTCATCTGTAAAATGGGGTTAATAACACCTACCTCCTAGAGCGGTCTTGAGGGTAAAATGAAATAGTCTTTGTAAGGTGTTTTACCAAACTTTAAATGCTATAGAAATGTTTGCTAATTATAATTATTACTAGGTTCTAAACTCTCTCAGGGAGTATCTTGTTAATCTGTGTATTTCAGAGCATAGCAGGGTGCCTTGCACATAGTAGGTACTCAACCAAAATTTTCATTCAATTCTGCAAAAATAGAAGGTGTAACTCTTATGTGCCTGGCATCATGTTAGCTGTCACAAGATATACAAGAATGAATAAGACATGGTCTTGATTGAGTAAATGAAAGGGTGAATGAATGTATGAATGAATGAATACAGAGTACAAGAAGAAAAATCAGAGACTTGCTAGGTTAATTGCTCCTTTATGTACTTTGGTAGCCCCATTTAAAATTCTACTTGAAGTGTGACAGTTCTTTAGTTTTCTCATTGCATGAAATGCTCACTTGTTTACAAACCAATTGTTTTGTTTTAGGTGTTCCAATACTACATCTGATACCCTTTCCTTTCCCTGATGTCTGGCACACAATGGATGACAACGAAGAAAATCTGGATAAGCCAAGTATCAACAATCTCAACAAAATCCTACAAGTCTTTGTGTCCGAATATCTTCATTTGTAATATGCACATTACAAGGAAGGGAGATTAATTACTTTAAACTTGGTGTCAGACATTTGTGTCCAGCTTTAAATTCTTACCCAAAGAAAGTTCTGTACGGGCAATTCCTATAGAGACTTATTTTATAGATAGTCCTGAATGTGTAGTCCTTAAAATCTATACTTTTTCTGGGTCCTAAAAGAGTCTTCTTCTTTAATTTCCTCCTAGAGGCAAAGACACAAAACATTCAAGGGAGTAGCCTTAAACCTCCCCAGATACCCGACAACTGGAACAAATTAGGTGCACATATTCAGTTCCAAGCTCTCCAAAACAATACTTAATGATGATGTTATGTGCAATTCGTAGAGTTAGTTTTGTGATTGTTCACACATTGAAATTCATTTCATTTAAGACAAAGTAGAGAGATATAGTTGAAAGAACTCAAATTCCCTTTGAATCTGGGGATTTGTTTTTAGTGTGTTTGTGTGTATGTGTGTGTGTGAAAATTAAAATCAGAATTAAATTCCGGGTTGTGATTTTTTTTAACTGAGGAATTATATTGTGCAATTTTAAATAGTTTTGAATTATTTTTCACCTGTTGATCACAGGATTTAGAGTTGGAAAAATCATCTAATCCATTACTTCGTAGATTAGGAAACTGGAGTCCTAGGAAGGGAAATAATTTGCCCAAGGTCTAGTGAGTCCAAACCCAAACTCTTACCCCTACTACATGCTGCCTCTCAAGTAAAGTTTTTATAGCAATTGTAAAATATATTCAAACTGGAATATATAAAAGTAAATTTTTTTAGAAGGGAATTTATAGAAGCATCAGTTTTCTGTGCTCAGCTATAGCACATGTAGACAAATATATACATCTATCTACTGGAAACTTATTTGGAAAAACAAATTGATTAAATTATTTAAATTATGGAATTGATTCATTTTGTAAGTCTGAAATCTTGCCATGTAAACAGCTTCAAGGCCACTGGGACTACTGTCAGAGAATCCTGGAGCCCTAACATTACCTTGAGCTACGTTCTTGCTATTTAGAGTGGTCCCCTAATAAATGTTAATTTCATTAATGCTTCTGGAAGGAACATCATTGGATCATCTGAAAAAACTGAGAGAGAGGAGATGCCATGCCCAGGCTACCCAGGTTATATGTGGCAGAGAGAATATTTGAAGTGTTTGAGTTCCCCAATTCAGTTGTCTTTCCTCTGAACCAAGATGCCTCTCAGTCAGAAGAGAGGCAGTGATCCCAAGTGTACAAATAATCATAGCCGCATATAGCCACAGGTTTCTCTTTTGAAGTCTCCTTATTTTCACTTTCCTTAAGCTAAATATCCTTTAAGTGAAAGGTCACTGGATGGGGCAGCCCATGCCCTAGAGATTTTTTGCCCTTCAAATGCTGTTTTCAGTGAAAGAAAGGTAGGACTTTCAGGAATACACATGATGTAACTGATTCAGAGGAAAATTATAAAAGTTAATTAGCTCAGGTAATGTTGATGGGATCCTAATAAAGATGCCCTTGCTCCCAATATTTTATCTTCATTATAAGCCCCACTGTACTTACCTAGC
Organism: Pseudocheirus occidentalis; assembly: GCA_028646575.1. NCBI lineage: Eukaryota > Metazoa > Chordata > Mammalia > Diprotodontia > Pseudocheiridae > Pseudocheirus > Pseudocheirus occidentalis. The sequence continues at coordinate 1,340 of JAQQSW010005340.1, read as the reverse complement.
TCCCTCCCTCACCCACCAATGTCCTAACTTCTTCATATATACCTCACTGCTCACTGGAACAACAGGTGTGTCCCTGAACTCTTAGTTCCCACAGAAACAGCAGATGTGTCCATGGGATGGGAACTACCTCTACCTAGTCACTGCCCCCAGACCCATTCCCACAGAAACAGGTGTGTTCTTGTATTCAATCACAATCACATCATACGTAAAGCCCCAGACAGGACCACAGTACCTATCTATCTTGACCGGACAGAACCACAATAGCTAGCCAATTGGAGCGCAACATGACCAGAATGTTTAACCACCAAACCACACATGGGACCCCTCCTCCATTACCTAATCCCTTAACAAACTCCTCCTGCCCTTTTAATATTAATCATATCCCTCTATTCTATGTAAATTTTGAATGTGTAATTGGCATCTTTACCCTATAAAATCCATCTTGCTTTCTCTGAAATTGCTGGCTCCTCTTGATACTCAACCTGCTTCATGAGAGGCATCAATCTCAATAAATGCCTATACTTGGATTAGAGGTGGTCTGACTCTGAATTCTTTGAGGTGGTTCCACCACAACACGTCATGAAACCCCAACAGTTTTTGGGTGGACAGGTTTCCCACTGCAACAGTTTTTGGCATCCCTGGGTTAAACCTCAACAGTGTGGTGACCCAATATCCTTTAAATCTTGTATTTGCATGGACCAGGTTTAATGGGGGGGAGGAGGGAGTATCAACATATCATTTTGACTTTTTATGCCCCTACTTAGAGTTTACTCTAGGAAATTTCCAAATATAATTAAAATATAGCTTATGTGTAAATCTCCACAGATGTGAGTAAAAGGGCTCCCACATCATTATCAACTCTCAAGATACAATAATACATACGTGGGTTGCAGGATCGACTCTTTTTTTTCAAACCACATGAAATACATAAAACATAAGTTATCATATATTGTATATGTTATCACACAAACACATAAGTTATAATTTATATATAACCTAGACACAATCAGCATTATTACCCTTCCTCTCTGGTGAGTCTTACCTTTCCCCATTGTCCTAAAACTCTCCATATTCATATTATCACCTTGTAGCTTGGTCTTTCCATTGAAGGGAAACAGGTTTGGGGTTGCAAATGGAATAGCCTCACGATATTCTAGTAAGTCATGGTAATACATGCAGTCCCCCAGACTGAGCATCACACTGTGTTGGAGTGGACTCCCCTTGGAAGGGAAACAAAAGTTGGGTTACTTGAGAGGTAAAACCCCAACACTTAGTGCTTCACCTTTCACAAAAGGTATGAATAAAGGACATTCAACCTTATAGTATTATTGTGATGTAAT
>JAQQSW010005339.1:0-14216 GCA_028646575.1 Pseudocheirus occidentalis | reverse complement strand
GAACACTATATTGTGACTTTCTGTGATAAGATGTAATATTATGACATATTGTGAATGCTTGCCTTGATTTGTAATGGAGTAAAGAGAGTGTTCACTTTTACTGTGTGACCTGAACCTTAAAAGCTGTTCACAGTAGCATTCTTTTGAGAATCTGCTGGTACATGGTGTTACAAACTCAAATGCCACTTCTGCGATGAAGTCTTGTTTGATCATCCCAGCTGTAAGTGTTTTCTCAACCCTTTAAATTCTTGTAATATTTTGTTTATAATAGTAGCTCAAATGTATGTATTACTTTGCAATTTTAATAGTTTATTCCTGAGATAGATAATGTATTATTTTCCCCATTTTACAACTGAGAGATATTATAAATTGTTAAAAATCCACATAATTCAATTTAATTCAACAATCAATCAATAAGCATGTATTAAGCTCTTACTATGTACCAGGTACTAGACTAAGTGCTGAGGATACTCCTGCCTTCTCTCTCCCCCACCAAAAAAAAGGTAAAGAGATTTCTTGTCCTCAAGTAGCTAACTTAATGGGGAAAAACACATAGATACAAAAGTGCATATAAAATGTACATGGATCAGACTGAAGGCAATCTCAGTGGGTAAGGTATTAGTAGCCCTGGGAAATGGGAAAGACTTTCTGTTTTTTTAGCTAAATTATAAAGAAAACCAAGGTTTCTGACAAGCTAAGATGAGAAAAGAAAGCATTCCAGGGATGGAGGACAGTGAGTGAAAATTTATGGAGATGGGAGATGCAGCAAAATGAAAGCTGTTTGTGAGGAATATATATTCATGCAGAATATTGCATGTATGGTGAGGGCTTAAAGAGAGGCAGAGTAGATATCTTTGACCTCTTCTCCTGCCAGCCTTCTCCAAGGGACACTTTCATTACTGCCAGGAGCAGAAGCCAGAAGTCGGGAGAAGAGGCTTTACTACTCTGCTTTCCTCAGAGAGAAGTAGTACCAGGCTAAAATTGTATGTCTGCAGCCTTAAACCTTATTAGACTAGGGGATGTGAATTTCAGATACAAGCTAGCTTCTGATGACTATTTTATTCATTGGGGGAAGCAGGCCCCAAGCCTGTATACCCAATTCTGACTCCTTTGTCACATGTTACCAATTCCACAATGAACACACATATCAGATAGCCAAGACTGAATAATTGCATAAACCCATTTAATTTGACAGAAATTCAAGAAAGTATTCACAGACAGTACAGAGTGAAGGGACCCTCTCATCAAGAGTGAGGTAACTCAACCAAGCAACGGAGTCCTGGATCTCAGCAAAGAGGAAGTTCCCCACAGTTTCTAGTGGGAGATAGGGTTATGATGGAGACTGCTAGATCCTCTCATTTCATCTTCTCCCTAGATACTTTTCTTTCAGTAACCTGAAGTGAGGTTAGTATGATCCATTTACTCTCTTGAACATGGAAGCCAGAAACAATTAAAGCCTGAAGAGGCTCAAAAATACTCCCAAAAAAACTCAAAGCAGGTCAAAAGACTTGAAGAGACCAAAGGGTGCTCCCCTCTCCCACTTTTACCAATTTCACCCCACACATCATATGGGTGCTGGGAGGGTATTAATCTCCACCAACAAAGAGAGAACCCCATACCAACGAGTTTTAGGCAAAAACATATAGTGCTTTGAAGTATAACAATTTGAGTCTATGCCTTTATCCCGTTACTAGATATAAATTCTTTTAGAGGAAGGGCTGTATATTATCTTTATAAGCCTAAGCAATGGCCTGCATACACACTTAAATTAACTTTTTTAAAATGTGCTTTTAGTCGTAAGGGGCCTCTTTTACTCAATATAGAATCAAGCCTCATTATGTAATGTGGCCTTCTTCTCTATGTGCTCTTTTGGTGACCTTACCTGCTCCCATGATCACCTACCACCTTCATGTAGAAAACTCCAAGGGCTCTGTATCTAGTCCCAACATCTCCTGAGCTCTACCTCATTCAGGTGGTTCCTGCACTGATACCTACCTATCAGACACTCAAGCAGCTCTTTTATAAAAATTTCCAGCTCAACATATCTAAAACAAAACTCACTGTTTTCATCCTCAAACCCTCCCCTTGCTCTAACTTCTTTGTTTCTGTCAAAGGCACCATCATATTTCCAGGAATATTGTAATCTCTCTCTTTTCCCTCACCTCTCACATTCAATCAGTATATGGTTGCTAAGTTACTAAGTTTTGTTGAGTCTATCTCCATGACATCTCTCCTATCCATCGCTTTCTCTTCACTCACATAGCCACCACCTTAGCTCAGACTCTCATCAACCATACCTGTTATTGTTCATTAATTTTTCAGTCAGGACTGACTCTTCATGACCCCATTTGGAATGTTCTTGGCAAAGATACTGGACTGGTTTGCCATCTCCTTCTCCAGCTCATTATACAGATGAGGAACCGAGGCAGACAGGGTGAAGTGACTTGCCCAGAGTCACACAACTAGTAAGTATCTGAAGACAGATTTGAACTAACAAAGATCAATCATCCTGACTCCAGGTCTGGCACTTTATCCACTGTGCCACCTAGCTGCCTTTCACCACTACCTAGAATATTGAAATAGCTCTGAATAGATTTCCCTATCTGAGGTCTTGTCTGGCCCTCTGCAATCCATCTTCAACACAGCTTCCAAAATGATATTCCTAAAGTTCAGGTGTGACTGGCACCTCTTTGCTTAAGAAATGCTGGTGGTTCCCTCTTGCTTCAAGGCTAAAGTACAGGTTTCTTTTCGCCAGTATACCTTTTCAGGTTAATTACATATCATTCTACCTCAATACCTCTGTCTTTCAGCCAAAGTGGTCTATTTGTTGTTTCCTGTACATTATATTTCCCAAGTCCCCATTTCCCCCTCTCTCTTCCCTTTCCTCCCTCCCTCCCTTCATGTCTACCTTCACTTCTAAGTCATAGAACCCCTCACTTTTTTCAGATCTCAGTTCAATTATCCCTCCTACAGGAAGTCTATCCCGAGTGCCCTACTCCTCAGAAATTACTTTATGTACATTTTAAAGTTAATTTTCTATATATTCTATACTGTACAGAATGTAATCTCCTTAAGAACAGTTGGTCAAAATGTTTAATGTGAAGGTATTTGTAGAACCTATATTTGATTTCATGCTGCCATGGGGAGAGGGGGAGGAGGAGAGAGGACAAGAAGGAGGAGAAAATTTGGAACTCAAGGGATTGTGGAACTGAATGTTGTAAACTAAAAGTAAATAAATTAATTTAAAAAAATTTTTAAATAACAGTCAATAAGTATGTGTTAAGTATCTACTATGTGCTCTGCTAAGTGCTGAGGATACAAAGAAAGGTAAAAGACAGTCCCTACCCTCAAGGAAATCACAATCTAATGGGACAGATAAGTTGCACACAGCCAAGAACAAATGATTTACATACATACATGAAATAAAGAGGTGATCAACAGAGGGAAGACAACAGGAAAAAATAGTTTCATTTTTATCTTTTTATCCCCAGGGTCTACCAAAGTGTACAACAGGCGGTGATAAATATTTGTTGAACTGAATTAAATGATTTTGAAATAGCAACAATATTTGACATGCAACAGAATTTTTTTCCATTCTATTAAAGCACTTCAAATATATTATTTCATTTTGATCTTCATAACAATCTGTAAGATAGAGACTGTCATTGCCACCATTTTACTGATGAAAGAAACAGTCTCAGACAAGTTAAGTTGCTTGCCCAGGGTGACACATATGCAGGGTGACATTGAGATATGCCTCCAATTGATGTCTTTCTCACCCTAAGTCCAGCACACAGCCTCCTGAAATGCTTGATCATGATCAATGAACTACATTTAACTTCAAGGTACAGAAAACCTATTCCTTAAATACTAAGCCTAAAACACTAGGTTCTTCCATTTGTTCATCTGACCTTTGCCTTAGCTTATGGATTTTTCTATTTCCTTCACTTGGAATCAATATCATTTTTCCAAGCCCTAAAAGGCTTCTGTTTGTGATTGAACAGATTTTAGATTTGTTTCACCATATTAATTAAATCAAGCTTGGTGTATCCATGAAGAGCTTTTAATTTTAGAAAATACACATATCCTTACTGGTGGTTTAATGAAAGGGGGAAAAAACCATGAAGGAGATAGACAGGTGATATGTACTTCATAAAATACCCAATATTACTTATTTACATTTTCATAACACCTTTATACCTTTTAGTTAATTTCATCTTCACAATCTAGGACACAGATATGTTGTGTCTTAATCTAATTTACACAGCTCATGGAAGAACCAAGATTAGAACCTGGGACTTTTGATGATATCAGGTCTCAGATTCATTCTACTACATTGTGAAAAAAAAAATAGAACTCCTGGTATTCCTGTGGCTTTTTTTTCCCTAATACAACTATGAAAGTTCGTTTAAAAGGAGTAGAGAAAAGCAGTGTGGTCTAATAGATAGAGAACTGGTGTGAAGGAAGAAAATACTTGGTTTCCAGTTCCATCTTGAAATCTGATATTTAGTAGTTGTGTGACCCTGGGCAAGTTATTTAACCTCTCATTGACCCCTAGCAGCTTTTTAAACCTAAAAGATCCAGAGCAATGGCAAACTTGCATCAGTAAAAGAAGTTTAACATCTAACCAATGGAAACATAGGTAAAGATGTATGTGCATGTGAGTGTGTATGTACACGTACATGAGAGAGACAGACAGAGAGAAAATGACAATCTCACTATCCAAGGGGCAAAACATATAGAAAAAAATATTTAAGTGACAATGCTGTATAGCAGATAGAGAATTGGACTTGGCAGAATTGAAGTCAGAAAGACAAAGATTTGAATCCTGTCAAAAATGCTTAATAATCATGAGGCCTGGGCTAGTCATTTAAAACCTCACTTAGCCTCAGTTTCTTTATCTGTAAATCAAGGGGCTGTACTTGAGTTCTAAATTCCTCCTCTAAATCTAGGATCCTATGATCCTATGTTCCTTTTTGAGCTCCCATACTCTGTATATCTGTTTTATCATGCTAGATAATCAAAGTTGTATATTGCTATATACTCAGACTATAAAGTAGACAATTTAGCATTAAAAAAACAAACCACGAAATCATGACTGACCCCTTTGTCCTTTCAGTATACTCCCTGCCCGTCTGTTCTCTATCACCATCAATCAACTTCCATAATTAAGCATAGGACTGAAAATTTCACATTGGACTCTTTCAAAGCTTATATCCCAACAACTGCCTGACCTCTAAATCCCATTCCTAAGTTCTAGTTGTTGGCAAGTACGTATTTCCCATGTTCTGTGATGTAGAGGATGAGGAGAAAGGATTCATGTTGATGGGGGATGAGGAGGGGGGCAGGGAGAGTGGAATTCTTAGACCACACTAGTCTTTGCTGTTCCTTATACACAACTCTCCTCTCATCTCCATTCCACTGGTGAACCCCCAAACCTGGAATTCATTTTGCAATGTGTAAATGTTTATATGCCTCCAATAATCCTTGGGCCCTCATCAGGCTTATACCTTTGTCTGAAGAGGGAATTTTTTTCCCCCAGTCTTTAGTTGCTTCTTGCTATTCCACCATTGGCTGGTTGATGTGATGGCATTACAAGCCTGCCTATCTGGGCTCCAGCTGTACCAGATGGAAGGCTACCTCTCAATGCCTTTCTGATCTCTAAGCTCCATTCCAAAGCACTGGTTGTTGACAGGTACGTTTCCCATGCTGTGTGAAGTAGAAGGTGAGAAGAGGGGAATCGTATTAACTATATAAGGGTGAGAGTCCTGCCTCAACATCAGTCTACGCCATTCCTCATATATGATTCTCAACTCATCTCCACTCCTTTGCACTGACTATCCTTCATTCCTGGAATTCATAACTTCCTCACTTCAATGCTTAACATAAATACCACTTTTTTTCATTAAGCTTTTCCTGGTCCCCTTAGTGCCTGGTGCCTTCCCATCCCTCATTTCCAGGATACTTTGTATCCTTTTCATGTAATATGCATTATGATACAAAGAATACATATTGTTTCCCTCAGTGCCTTGCTTAGTTCCCAGCACATAATATTTTATAAATATTTTTGATTGATTGATTGTTGGAATCTCCACTGAATTCACATCCACCATCAAATATCACAATCTACTATTCCCTGCTGGCCTAATCTGAATCCCATCCCGAAGCACTTCTTGCTTCCCTCCATGCTGTTGCTCCTTAAAATCCTGTGCTAATATTTCCTTGGGTACAGACTTGAGAATCAAGTCCAGGGTTGGCAGCCAACATTTGCTTTTCTTGGCTTGGACTTCTCTAAGCAGATTGCACATTTTTACTCTGGGAATATTCTTCGTTTTATGTCAAGCTGAAATGTTTAACAGGCGTAGGACCCACCTGGTATATTAAGAGTCAGTTATGCTTATATCTACTACAGTAATAGAAGAAAACAAACATGACACTGTCTCTCATTGCACACATACGTAAGCATGAGTGTATGCACATGCCCATACACACACTCACACACACACACACACACACACTTACACACACACACACCTACCTCCAAATCTGGACTATAATGAAATGTATTGTGTCTATAGTAGCTATAATAAAAAGTGTGGTTTAAGTCAAAATCTATGCAAAACTATTTTAGAAATTGCCTGCCAATCACATAAGGACTGAAAAGTGAAATATGAAACTAAACAAAAAGATGAAATCTTCTATCTTTGTACATTGCTCATTCTTGACCAAATAGAGACATATGCGCATTATTATGATTGGGCCTGATAACTCATTGTCTTTAGCACTTACCCTATTTGAAACACAAAATGCTATAAATGAAGAAAAGCATAATAAGATTGTCTGTGCCCTTTTGCTATATGGCTTATTAATGCTTGAAATAAGAAATCCAAGAGCTCTGCAGTATTTTACACTAACAACAAAATCTATTTGGTGCCCTGGGTAACATAGTCGACATAAATCAACAACGTAGGCAGCAGAAGCATACTATTGGGATTCTTATTTCTGGTGAAAATATACAAAATTTACTACTCTGCATGTTTTATATATACAGCATTAGGCCTTACCTTGCAATTGCCTTGGCAAGGGCCTCTAATAGGATTTTGAAGATGAAAAGCACTTTCTCAGGGGGGATTTATAGCTGTCTACTAAGACAGTGGCTATACAACCACGGTAGGGAATTTTCAGGTTTTTCTCCATTTTTGATCCATTGTGCCACCTTGCTGCATCTTAGAAAAGAGGTGATGCTTTTCATTATATCATTCATACTTTCTATCCTATCCCACTGTGGTGCATATCATGAAGTACATAATAGCATTGGTTTTAAGACTTTTGGAATTCACTACAATTCTGGGCTGACAGTCAAATTGGCATGTTTTCTTAATGATTGGCAGAAATACTAATCTCAACCCGCTGCTTAAGACAACACATGAGGTTGGGCCTCCAAGAACTGATGGATGATAAGTTTATTACAAAGGCTAGATAGCTGAGCCAACTTATATAGTACTGTGCTAATTAAGACATATCATTGCCAGGACAACCTCAGGCAACTTTAATTTGTGCAGGCACAGTGAGTAGTATTATATTGATATTCAAGGCCCATTAATATTGCAAAAAACCTATCAACTATTTTTTGTGGGTCATACAAACTGTACCTATCCTTTTCGTGGATACTAATATAAATGACATTAAGTACAATGAATGTGAGCTTCCAACAAATAAGGAGTCATTTATATTAAACTAATTTTACCATATAATTTTCATAATGAGTCCTAATTAGTGGGGAAAGGCAAACTGAGTAGGTGAAAATTAGGTCTTACAATATGATTAGAGAAACATTATTTTCAAATAGATAGGGACACAGATTTAGAGGTGAAAAGACAATGGTGGATACTTGATTCGTTTTACAGATTAAAAGTCTGAGACTCATAGAGGTTATGTGACTTGTACAAGACCTTACATAAGTAAGTAGTTAGTGACAAAGATGGGATCTGAATGCAAAGCCTCTGCCTCTGAATTCAGCACTCTTTCCACTGTCCATTAGTTTATCAGATTGGACTAATTATGCTGTTTTTAGGAATAGAAGGAGAGGTGGCAACACTTTGATTTATAGAGAATCTTCCAGGTTTCTGTGAAAAGGTAAGATTCATAGATAAATATATATTTTATATGTGAAGTCATATTACTGTACCTGCAAAGAATTCATTGAATATCACTCTTAAGTAAGCTAAAGATTCCTTTTCTTACTATTCAGTAACTCTTCCAGGCCCTTTTATCTTTTGTACATTGGTAACAAATTTACAAATTCTGAACTGATCAAGCTCAAATCAATGAGAGCTTACTATGTCAAAATGTTCGGACTTGAAAATACCCTATCATTTATATTGCAGAAAATCATTCACTAACAGTAGTCATCTCATCTAACCCAGGTTACTTTACTCAGAGCCACTTGGGACCAGTTTTCTCTGTGAGATCAATTAACTTGTTCTCACCCACTAAGAGATGAGTTTCCAAGTACAAAGAGAAAAGGCACTATTTCCCCTTTCCTTCTGAGTATTTGCCTTAATCCAATAAGTTTATGGTAGGCTCCAAAGAGAAAAGTTCAGCCTTATTCTGAATTTCATCATCATTTACAGGGTTTATTTTCTTGAATAACAAAAGTAACCAAGATAGACATACTAAAGAAGTGATTTTGATATTTGTTCCTGGAATGAATTGTGTTAGATTTGGAGTCAAAGGCTTTCAGTTCAAATCCTGAGTCTATCACTCATGACCTCTGGGATATAGGTCATTGCTCACCCTTTCTGAGTCTAAGTTTCCTGAATTATAAAATGAGAAGAATGTACTGGAAAACCTTCAAGGTACATATCCATTTTAGCTCGAAATATAGGATGTATTTTCTTAAAGGGTAGACTTTTTTTAAAGGCGGTAGTAGGGGTAACTAGGTGGCACAGTGAATAGAGTACTGGCCCTGAAGTCAGAAGGCCCTGGTTCAAATCAAGTCTCAGACACTTGACACTTCACTAAGCTGTGTGACCTTGGACAAGTTACTTATCCCCAACTGCTTTGTCTTCCCCTTCCAAAAAAAAGGGGGGGTTAGTAGTTGCCTATGAAAGATTATAACCCTATGAGCTTGCTGACTATGTCTGTTTCCAGGGAATTCAATAACTTCTTTGAACTGTTCTGGGAAATCTTTGTTCTTATGATCTGTAAAGGCAACTCAAGGTACTAAGCTGGCAGATTTTCTTGATCTCTGAGTTGGCTTCATTCTCTATGTAAAAAGATCTACCACAACTGCATTAATTTCTACTAGCATATATTGCTGCCTGAATTTAGTACTAATCCTCTGTTTGCCTTCTCATCCTTGATACCACAGACCACAGACTCCATTCCACAAGAGTACATTTTCCTGTGATTAGCTACATGGGACAAGAAGAATAAACCATAAGAAAAATGTCAACAATGAGATTGAGAATAATTGAGAGTAGATACAAGAGTAAACTATAGAAAGGACAGCACCTAAATTGACTGTTCTCTGTCCACTGTCCACTTCAAGTTCTTCGGAACAGCTCTACTTATTGGATTCCTTACCAATATTTCCCCAAAGAACACATGCATGGTTTTACAAATTCTTTCATTTAGGTACTCTAGTTTGAGTTCATTAGTCCTTTCTATCATTTCAGGCTCTCTCTAGTCAATAAGGAAAGTTTCCTGTTGGGATCAAGGCTTTTGTATTACCTCTTATATTTGAATTAATCAGTGAGCTAACAATAACAATACTATCAGTAATAAGAACATCATGAATCATGATTTTCATGAATCACATAACAAATAAGGAACCACAAATATAAGTCAAAGGATACCATTAAATAAATCTATTATTAAAAAGGAGAAGAAGGAGGAGGAGGAGGAGGAAAATAATAATAATAATAATAATAATAAGATGATGATGATGATGATGATGATGATGATGATGATGATGATGATTACTGGTTGGTTGGATACAATATATTTACAAGCACAACTGATAGCCTGTATGTTCCACTGACATTTTCAAAAACCGTCATATAATGCTTGTTTCAAGAAATTTGCTTTTCCCTTTCTTTTTTCCCAATGAGGTGAAGGGCAAAAGAAAGAAGAGATTTCTCTTCTTTACAAAAGTAGAGAAATAAGGTGAGGCCACATTTGTGAAATATTTCATGCACTTTCAAATGAGATCACTATATTATCAGTTTTACTTTCTTATAAGTGACCTCTCATGAAGTGGGAGAAAACTGTAAATATCTGTAATTTAATAACAAAACATAAAAGAAAAGACAAACAAAAGGAAAAAAATGATGAAGATTCCTCAAATATTTAACAAACTACCTTTGGAGAATTTATGAGAAGATATAAGTAACCAGAATCACATAAGGTGAATAGGCAGTAATGGAGTGGGATTTTCCTTATTGAAGGAACCACATACACAAGATAATCACAGATCCACTGAGTGTATAAATATCAGATACTCAAATACTCAAATATTCCCTACTCAAGCAGGCAACCTGCAGCCTCAAGGCCATATGTGGCCCTTTAGGGTCTCAAGTGTATTATAATACAGTCATGTGCATTATTTTAAAATAGTATTATATCAATAGATATAAAGACTTAAAATAATCAATGCTAAAACTCAAAAGTAACTTTTGAGCATTTAGGTAATTAACTTTTGCATACTAGTATGAGATTTGCAGGGGGTTTTATATCTAAGCCCCACCCAATCACGAGGGAAGTACTAAAGGTATTTTAAAAATCAATTTTGCTGTTGACGGAACTGAAGCTCAGAGAGGTTGCGATGTTTCTGAAGTCACATGGTGAGAGAGGTAGGATTTTAAATCAGGCCTTACTAATGTTACAGTAAGTGTTTGCGTTTTTTCCTCCACCATTGCAGATTCCAAGCCATTCACACCTTACCATTCTGTGTAAATCTTGTCCATTCAGAAGGGTAGAAGTATTCACATATCTTATAAACCATAATGCAATGACAAAGTAACCAGTCAAAGAAATAGGAACAGAAACTAATGAAGGCTAAAAAATATCCTTCTAAATAATAAATTAGTTAAAGAACAGATATTAGAAATAATGCAGTTATATTGATATGTATTATAGTGATATAAAATATCAAAATATAAAGAAAATTGCAAAAATAGGTGAATATATACCTTGAAATATTAACAAAAAGGAGATAGAATACTAAAGAATTGAGCATTAATTTTTAAACTTAGAAAGGTATCTAATTCATAATCTGAATAATATCAAAACAAGCACATTTTGATAACTAACAGTGATAAAACATAATTGAAAATAAACAAACTAATTGGGATTTAATTAAAGTGAAAGCAAAGTTCAATATTAACATTATTTCAAATTCTTCCCTTTGCATACCCTAGTTTGAGTTCGTTGATCCTTTCTGTCATTTCAGGCACATTCTAGCCCAGGGATGAGGAACTTGCAGCCTCAAGGCCCGTTATTTTAAAATAGTATTATATCAATAGATATAAAGACTTAAAATAATGCTGAAACTCAAAAGTAAAGAACTGAAAGAATCTTTAACATGATTTTAAAAATCTATCTAAAATCAAGAAATAGCGTTAAATTAACTGGGAACCACTAGAAGTTCTCTCGATAAGATCAGGGATGGATCAAGAACACCTACTATCACTATTGTTACTTCACATGTCACTAAAACTGTTAACCATATAAATAAAGCAAGAAAAGGAAACTGAGAAAATCCACTTTAACATAGCTGAGGCAAATTTCTATTTGTAACCAAAACAATTTCTTATTTATAAAATGTATGAGCTAACAAAAACAATCAAGAGAATAGCTCCAGAAAGATCATCAGCATTTTGTATGTAACCAATACAATAAAAGAAAAGATAGAAAAATTCCATTTAAAATGACAAGATTTATTAAATGTCTAGAAGTTAATCTACCAAGAAACACACAGGATTTATATAAATTAAAAATGATTTTTAAAAACAGCAATAATGCATAATGATAAAAACATATCTACATAGTACTTCAGAGTTTGGTAAGCATTTTGTATGTATTGTTTTCTTCATAACAATGCTATTGTTATCTTCATTTTACAGATGAGAAAACTGAGGCTCAGAGAAGGACTTGCCAAATCATTGTCGAAGGAAGGAACCTGTCTTACTGCATCTGAGTACAAGGGAAATTTTCAAAGTTTTTAAGCTTAACTGTGCTAATGCAAGAAATAGAATAGTATTACCGAAATTTTTCAAGTTTTAAAGCTATGATAATCACACTACTAAAATGGTATTGTCCTCAAGATCTTTATCTTCTACTAGGGATCCAAAATATACCTGAGTAAGTAAAAAACAAGAAATATAACCCCCACCCCAAAATACAAAGTTATTTACTTAGAGTCACTAATAACTGGTGAAATAAGGAGAGGCCTTTTGAAGTAGAAAGCATTTGAGTTGAGCCTTGAGTGCATCTATGGGCTCCAGATAGCACAGATGAGAAAGAAAGCATTCCATTCATGGGGGACAATCTATATAAAGTCAAGAAGGTAGGAGAAGAAATGTCATACAGACAGAACAAATGTGTAAATAGAATGATGTTAAGAAATATGTAATCAGTCTAAAAAAGACATTACTGGAAACATATTGTAAAGGATATCAAACACCAAACAATGGGCTTAATATTTCATCTTAGAGGTTGAAAAGTTATATGGCCTGGTATGATTTAGGAATATCAGTCTTGTCACTATGTGGAGGAAAGAAGCCTGACATAAGGAAATCAATTAAGGGACTATTAAAATAATCCAGGTAGTTGCAAACACAAACAAGGTGCGATTTTTGTTATTTTCTTTTTTGGAGTTCAATGTCCCAGGCTAAATTGTAAACATCTAAAGGATTAATCACCTTTGAACCCTGATAATTTATGGTTGTTCTGAGTCACGTATGCTTCATAGCTTCTGGTTCTGATTTGATCAGTGGTGAAGTGTTTGTTATAAATTTTGGGAGGCTGGCATTTTGCTTTGGGGGATCACTCATAAGAAGGACCTTATGATTCCCTGGACCAGACTCTGAGTAGCCATTTTTTAAAGAGTTCCCCCCGCTACTACACAGAGGTTTGAACCCTTCAGATCCAGTGGTATATGTAGGTGGTTTTACTACTTTGTTCAGACAGTAGGAGCCCTGTCTTTTGAATCTCTGTGCTAATTTCTCTATATTTTCTCCACATTCAGGGTGTTGACTTTTCTCCTGAACTAGTGAATGTAATTAAAGTAAGATTACTGACCCCTTTAAAAGTTGCCCTTCCTTTAGCAAAGCAAATCAAAGAACCTGCGCTAGCAGGCCATCCTGGGTGTATTGAGGTGCTTGCTAAGACAGTAAAAAGTGCTGAGGAAGACCTGAACTAGAGTGGTAGCCACGTGGGTAGAGAAAAGGGAACATCTGTGAGAGATGTTGAAGGAATATGATATGTAAATAGCATTTATAAAACATTTTTAAGGTTTGCAAAGCACTCACTGAAAACTGGTTGGATATGGGGTCAGTCAGTTAACAAACACTTAAGTGCCTATTATGTGTCAGTACTGTGCTAAGTACTGGAAATACAAAAAGAGGGGGGGCAAAAAAACAGTCCCTGCTCCCACGGAGGTAATAATCTGATAAGGAAGATAACAAGCACAAGAAAGTATGCAAACAAGCTATATACAAGGTAAATACAAAATAATTAATAGAAAGAAGACACTGGAATTAAGAGGGAAAGGCTTCCTTCTAGATGGGATTTTAGCTGGGACTGAAGAAGCCAAGATGTAGGAGAATACGCCAGGTATAGGGACAGCCAGAGAAAATGTATAAGGTAAGAAACTGAGTAACTTGTTCATGGAATAGCATGGAAGCCAGTGTCTCTGAACTGAAGAGTAAGTGGTGGAGAGTAAAGGATAAGAAATCTGGAAAGGTAGGAGAGAATTTGGTAGGAGGAAGAAAGAAGGGGAAGGATAAAAGAGTATTAAGAGTTAAAGATAGGAGCCAAGATGGCAGCATAGAAGCAGCAAGGCACCACAGCTCCCACACAAACACGCTAAAAAACTCATAAAATGGGACTCTAAACAGATTTTCAAGCTCCAAAACTCTCCAAAAGACAGAAAGCACATCTGTTGCTACAAGCAGCTCAGCAGGTGGGACTCTTCTCAGCAGTCTGGGAGA
>JAQQSW010005338.1:0-14216 GCA_028646575.1 Pseudocheirus occidentalis | reverse complement strand
TTTTCTTCAGTCAGGTTGTTGACTCTCTTTTCATGATTTTCTTGCATCATTCTCATTTCTCTTCCCAATTTTACCTCCACTTCTCTTATTTGGTTTTCGAAGTCCTTTTTCAGTTGATGTATAGCTTCTAGGCATTCTTCAAATGTCTTGGAAGCATTTGGTGTGGGAGTTCTGAGTTCTGGGCTCTCTTCCTCCTGTTCCATGCTTTGACATTTTTTGTCCCCAAAAAAGGATTTGAGAGTTTTATTGTTTTTATTTTGCTTCCTTTTTCTCATGTTGGCCAGTCAATTAATTGGTTAGTTTTTTTAGCTCTGTGAAATTCTGCTTCCAAGGGGGGAAGCTCTGTTCCAAATTGCTGGGGTTTTCCCAACTGCCGTCGCTATTAGGTGGGTGTTGCAAGTCCCCCCAGCTTTGGCTTGCTGAAAGTGCACCCCAGGACCACCACCCAAAACCACTATCTGGATCCAGGCCACTCAACGCAAGAGCACTTGGCGCTGATCAATTGATTCAGCCCCCCTGCTGAGTCTGCAGGCCGGGGCCTCTGAAGCAGCCTGGTGGGGGTTGCTGTGGATCCAGCAGTTCCCTTCCCCCACTGCTTCTGCTTCTTTGCCCCTGGGGGCAGAATGCCCAAACTGCTTTACCCCCAAATTTTTTTTCAAAGTTTCACTTTCACTAACCGTATCTGAAGATTTAAAGCTCCCCTCAGGCAGTTGCTTTAGATTTTCTTTGAAGTAGACTCAAGCTGGTGTTTGGGAAGCTCCACTGCTCCTCCTGGCTGCCCTGAGGTCTTGCATGGCCAGGGCTGCAGTTTTGGGCTGGCTGGGTCTCTGCTCTGCTGCAGTGTGAGCTGACTCTCTCCTGTCCTGCTCCTCACGCCTTGGCAGATGTGGGGGTGCTGGAGGCTGTAGAACTGCTGCTGACTGGCTCGGCTCAGCTCCTTCCCACTGCCCCAGGCCTGGCCACGGTCTAGGCTTCTGGCTGTTTCAGCCTTCGCTCCAGCAGCGGTGGCGGCGCTCAGTCCCTGCTGCCGAGCTGCCTTCAGGGAGAGCTGTTTTCTCTGTATTTTTGTGAGTCTGAGAGTCCTAGACTTTCCTAGACTTTGTCTGGGCTCATATTTTATGGGTGTTTAGGGTGGCGGTGTGGGAGCTGCGGGACTTTGCTGCTTCTACGCCGCCATCTTGGCTCCCCCTCTATGTATCTTGAAACTTTGAAGGCTTGGATTTTTTTTTTACCCTGGAGGTAATCAATGAATTATTTCAATCAGTATTTCATTATCATTGTTCAGAAGTTCTAGGCAATCTCTTCTAGTATTGCCTTCATTGTATGGGGGAAGGGTTTTTGTTTGTTTGATTGGTTTGGTTTGTTTGTTTGTTTTTGTCCTGTCATATTCTTCTGGGAGAACTGTGATCCTTAGATCTTTTCTATGGATTTTCTCTTTGAGATTAGTACTTTTTACTTACATAGGAAGTATATTTTCCTTTAATATTTTTCTTTTTACTTCTGTTCTTTTATATCATCCTGAACTTTTGTAAATTTGTGTTCCCAGACTATTATTTTTTTCTTTTGTTTCTTTGGTCCTTCTTATCATTATAGATACTAGCCTTTTCTATTCTCATTATTTTTGCTATGGAGGCTATAAAATCTGCCCTCACAATTCTATTTTATTTTAAGTCACTTAGGAATAACATGTTGTGGTTCCATATTCTCTTCAAATTTCAAAGTGTTTTCTGTCATCAAATATCGAGGCATTTATCCTTTGTGTTGCAGTATTCATTCACAGATTTTTGGTCTAATTTACCAAATCTCAAGGCCATATTTTTCTTCTGTTATTGCTTTTACTATAAATTTCCTGTTTATGTTCAAGGTCTTTGAATTTGCTTATTCCTTTAATCTTTGATACTTTCAGTCTTCTCCCATCCCTTATTTTCCCTATCACTCACTTTATGCACCCCCCACACCCTACACTGAGCATGGGATGCGTGCACACCTGTACACTCACACACACACACACACACACACACACACACACACACACATACACACACCGAGATTAATTCTAGTTTTGTTAGAGGAATGGCCTCAATACATTTCAGCCTTCTCCCATGCTAGACAATTCACCAAAATCTTTGCTTCAAATGATTTTTGGGTAGTCAGAACTTCGCCCAGCAGGATGTTGTGCTCTTTTCCTCAGACTTGGTAGAGTTCTGCATAGCTCCTCATATGCATGTAAAGTCTTGTCTTAATTAACTCTCCTGCTGACCCAACACCAGCAGTTCATAGCTGTATAACACTATTTTTCCTGGTACAAGCAGTTCAGAGCTTTGCAACATCAGTACTTCATGGTTGCATCCTTTAGCAGGCAGTTGCCCCTGAAGAACTATGGTCAGTCTGGATATTGAGGCCCAAATACACTTCTGTGGTCTGGATTTGGAGTTCTCATAGCACTTGAAAGAGAAAAGGTGGAAGGGAGGGTGGTGGTGTAAGATTATGTGGTGTCCTTGGATCTGCTCGCGCAAACTCACTGCTGATAGTATGAGAGGTGGGGTAGGGGTGCTGAGTGAGCTCAGTCTCAGTAAGCATTAGTTCAGTTCATTTTATTTTTTGTTTTATCTTGTTTTGGAATCTGGGGCTCTTAGACCATGGAAAGAGTTGAAGTTGCTTTATCTTTGGCACATAGTTTTTGTTTAGGAGAGGTCTGAGAGGTCTTAGAGATCAGGGAAAATGTATAATCTTCCATCTTGTTGTGTATGGGGGACTAGAATTCTTAATCAGAAGCAGAGGTATTGTATTATTTAACAATATGATGCTAAAGTAGAGGAGCTTCCTAAGTGGGACCAAATACTGGGTGGGGGTTGGGTCAGTAATGGGGGACCTAGTAAAGGAAATTGGAAACCACTGTAATTGACTGGGAGCCTTGTCCATTCAAGAGCCATGATCATTTACATATTTTTAAAGTGTTAGAATGAGTCAGGACACTGGAAAAGTGCAGTCTATCTGTCATTGCCTATATATTTAGGGTCCTTAGGACCTCTCAGCCCAATCCATACTGGATTCCTATCATTACAATTACAATATCAAACAGTATATCTCAAAAATCATAATCATTGCCGTAAGGTCACTACTACCAAAGAGTTCAGAAAACTGGCTTATAAGGAATTTACAATTTATAAATGATGGAGTCTTTGTAAAAACATGTAGAAACTCTACAAAATAATATCCTTCACATTGCAGAAATTTAGCACCTACCTAGAAATATGTCATCACATTGCCACAATTTTAATTTGTCCTTCAAAAATTAACAGATGACTAATTTTCCTACAAACTTCAAAATATCCTTGAGAATTCATAAAATAAACTGTCTTGCTACTGGAGGATAAGTTATAAACTTTTCTGCATAACTTTTAATGCTATTATATTTACTCATACATTCTATATGTGACCATACTGAACATTCATAACTTCCAAAATAATGGAATGAAAAACTTTTAACATTGAAATTTAACAAAATAAAAACCATGGGGGGAGGGAGGAAGAAGACATATAGATCATCCTACCTAGTATCAGAATTATCCTGATGACTCTTTCAATGATCCTGAATCCCAATGCTGCATTTAATTTTAAAATTCAGTCATTTAAATAATTTGATCAATAATTCACCAAAAATTAAAGAATTACCCGTGTGTCCCTCAGTCTGAATAGGCAACTATTTCCTTCCTTCTGTCCTTCCTTCCTTCCTTCCTTCCAGGCATAGTCCTCCATTTAACACATTTCATCCTTTGGGTATCTCCATATACCTATAACTCTCCTTTACATATTATCTTTCACCATTAAACTCTAAGCTTCTCTTTAAGGGCAGGGCATCTCTGCTTGCACATTATTAGTTCCCCCACATTGACAAAAATCATAGATGCTCCTGGTATTCCCATATACTTGGAATGGAAATTTGAAGCTCAGAGACTTTACACTTGTCGTGTGTGTGTGTGTGTGTTTTCAGCAACATTAATAAGACCAAATTAAGGGCCCAAATGTTGAGGAGCAAACCTCAAATGGGGTCATAAAATCTTGGACACAACTGAAAAATGACTGAACAATTATGCTCCAAACACTGTACTAAGCTCTTCATAAATATTATTTCATTTGATCCTTGCTACAATCCTTATTTGCACTTGGGGAAACTGAGGAAAACAGCTTTGGTTTATTTTAAGGGACTTTCTCAGAGTCCTATAGATAGTAAATATATGACGTTGCATTTGAATTCAGGTTTTCCTGTGTCCAGGCCCAATGTTCTATCCATTGTGCCACCTAACTGCTTAATACTGGAACCCAGGATTCCAGATTGTCAATCCAGTATTCCTCCTATTATAAAACTCAGTTTCTTGCCTGAAGTTTTATTATTTATCCACATTCTTGTGATATGAAACAAAGAATGACACAGCAAATAGAAAGCTTGGCTTGGAATGAGTAAGAGCTGACTTCAAATTTTCCACTGATGCTTAGTATCTGTGTGGCATTGAGTCAATTGTTTAATCACTATGAGCCTCAGGTTACTCCTAAAGTTGTTGTTCTTTAGTAAATTAGTCATGTCCACCTCTTCACTACTGTGGTTTTAGAATTTTCTTAACAAAGGTATTGGAGTGGTTTACTATCTCCTTCTCCAGCTCATTTTTACAGATAAGGCAGCTAAGGCAAACAGGGTTCAGTGGCTCACCCAGGATCACACAGCTAGTAAGTGTCTGAGTCTTGATTTTAGCTCAGGTCTTCCTGACTCTGTGGTTCAACCCTTTATATACTGTGCCACCTAACTACCTGAATCCCTAAGTACCTATGTCATAAGTCATGGATGGGTTATGATGTATGTCATCCTAAACTGGGATGCTTACAGGACTTACGGGGAAATATGAAAATTGGTGCAATATAATAATATTTGTGAAGTTATATTTTGCTTCTCCTCACAATATACAACTACACTATGAATTGGAAGACAAAACCCTACATCATGGATAGAAAATTTCAGGTTGAAGGGTCTATTCAATCATTCCTACATGAAAAGTGATTGTGCTATTGGTTGCTACTTCAAGGATATGAACCATACGTGGTTTAATGCACTTACTTATTAGCTAAACTAATTTTCTTATTATTGACCTTTGGAGAGTTTTGCTAACACTGGTCTTCTCACGGATAAGAATCATAGAATTTGAGAGTTAGAAGGTAAGGCAGAGTAAACTTTTGTCCAATGCATATCTAAAGATGATTCTCCTCTACCACATGCCTCAAAATGATCCCCCCACCCCAACCTTTTCTTGAAGATCTTTCCCTTCTGTGGCAGTCCATTCTAATCTTATCTAATTTTAATTTTTAGGGTCTTTTTTTCTGTGACATTGATTCCTGCTCCTCAGCAACTTCCATGCATGGTTCAAGTCCTGCCACCCAGAACCAACCAGCTAAATAGAGATTCCACTTCAAATACTCGCTTATTCAAGTATTTAACAATATTTATCATGCCATCTCTAAATATTTTCATTACAAAGTTAATTACTTCCTATTCCTTCCAGTTCATATGACATGATCTCAAGTTAATTCCTAAAAAGCTTATTTAGGAAAAAATGTTTATTGAGAAATAAACATAATTATCTGGATATGTTTTGGCAGAATGTACTGGAAATATCTATCTAATTTTAGGTATGATGCCACAGATTGTATTACTTTTTTTCCCTGACTTCCATATCTTACTGTTGACTGATAATGAGGCAGTATTGGTGTAGTGGAAAGACTATGTGACCTTGAACAAATCATTTATCATCTCTGAGTGTCAGCTACCTTATCAATAAAATGAGAGTATTCTTCTCCCAACTTTAATATCCTAGGAATATTTTGCTATCTACTAACACCCTCAACTCTTTGTTCTTATGAACATTGCCATATTTCCCCTGTTTTACACTTCTGGAGTTGCTTTTTTAAAGCAAATAATAAATGTTACATTTTTCCATATTTCACTTCATATCTTAGGTTCAACCTCATATTCTAGCCTATTGATAAAATTTACAAGCTTCTTTTTCTGTTTTTTTATTCAGGCATTTGCCTCTAGAGCATAATAATTTCTTACCAAAGTGAAACCTTGTTTATGCCCCCTTCCCCACCACAAAATATTTAAATTAAAACATATTAAATGTAAACCTTGTTTGACAATTATCCAAGATCCTGTCCTACAGGTTCTCTGACTCTCTTCTGAAAGGGCAAAGAAATGTTATCTATCCTCCAAAAGATTTTTTTCTCCAACAGTTTAAATTTCAATTTCTATTTAGTGGCCTTCTCATTTAAATTCTTGTAATCATCCTTAATTCTTTTCCGACCTTCCTCTGCCCATTTTTCTGGGATCTCTGAGACTTCAAAAGTATGAGATTTCTCTATGCTGGCACCAAATTGCAAATTTAATATACATCTAATAGCCCATTTTTATTATTGATTTTTCTGCAGGTAGATATTTTGACTCAAACATAACTTGGAGAACTTGGAGTCAAGATCACTAGACTTAGTTCTTCCTTCATGGAGACATATACTCTAGGAACATGACATGGGTTTCTTTATCTTTCTTTATTCCTTCCTTCCTTCCTTCCTTCCTTACTTCCTTCCTTTCTTCCTGCGTTCCTTCCTTCCTTCCTGATTTCTAATTCTTTTTCCAGTCTCGCATTTAGTTATATTCCCAGGGTTACCTATGTTGATTTAGGTGTATCATGTTGTGTATACTAACATAGGACTAGTTGTTTGATTAATATTAAATTTATCATTTCACCCTGAACATGCTCTTTTCTCCCAAACTCTTTTCTACAGATAATTACCTCCTACTATCTTTCATTTGGTGACACTCTCTTGACAATACCACCCTCCTAACTTGTGTCCTTGACCCGTTTCCTCATGTTGTCTAGGAAATTGTTCTCCTTCCTTCTTCTGTCCATACTTTTCAATCTTTTCTAATCCATTGTCTCCTTAACATTGTCCCATATGTGTATGTACACATATATACATACATAGATTTGTATATGGTTATCTTTGTACCATACATGTTGCTTCCCCTGACAAAATATATGCTCCTTGAGTCCAGGGGGTAATCTTTGTATCTGTAGCACTTATCATAATGACTGGGATTCAGTCACTAAGTCAGACTTAGGCAATTAATACATGTTTATTGATTTGAATTGAAATGGAATTATCTAATCAGCATATGGTTCACTCAAATGAGAGTTTGATCACCTTTTCTTCAAAAACAATTGAATTAGCTCAAAATTTTTAACTGAATTGATTCAGTGGAAAGAGAATTGGGTTTGGAGACAATGAACCAGGCTTCAAATCCCAATGTCTACAACTTCTTTGATCTTCAAGATGTCAATCAACCTTTCCTGTGTCTATTTTTCAATCTGTACAATGACAGGAGATAGTCAGTTTCACTTCTACATTTCTGTCATTCTATGATCGTGGAGTAGTTTCTTTTAGGTGGAGTAATGATAGCAGTTTTCACTATCATAGTATTGTAAGTCCTAAATTCACAGGTAATATTGTAAATAACAATAAAATAGGATTTTGAATTTTCCTGGTGAGATTCATTGATTCAATGTCTACAAATATTTGGGGATTTAAAAGACACTTGAGGTAGCTTAATCTAATACAAATGTTCAAGAGAGAAGGTGAAATATGATTATTCCAGAATAAATATCCTTTACAATCACTTCTGACAAATAAAATGGAGAATAGAGAGAGAAGTATTTTTTTTCCAATCAACCTTCCTTAGTCTACAAAAGAGTAGTCAATAAGCCTTTTACTAGGTCAAAAATGGATTGCACAGCTATCTGCTGTTTTAGTTACAGTGGTCTATCAAAGAGTAAGAAGCAAAGTTGTGTCAATTTTCCATGTCTTTAATTTTACTATCACGGTAGTATGTAAGAGCTGTGTCTTGGAACTGATAGATTTAAAAGAATAAAATTATATCTCCCTATTAATAGGATGGAATGGGTAGGGGTTCCTTCATGATTTTAATCTAATTATTAGATGAGGAATAAAAGGTTGCATGAATTAGCCTTCTCACCACCCAGTTAATGGTCTGTTTTCTCTCTAGATACTAATATAGATAAAATTGGATTTCTCATGGAAATTAGCAATTTTCTGTAGCATTTTCACTTGAATCATGAAAGGAAAACATATTATTGCTTTAATGAGTTTAAAAAGTTTAAGAAGAGTCTGCCTACTTGAAATTTATTTTTGCCTATTTTCTTATTTTTATGTTGTTGCAAAAAAAATGAATGATCTTACTTCTAGCAAGTCTTAAAATTGGGTAATGGGAAAACAAACATGGGAACTTTAGCAAAATGACAAAGAAAAAGATATTTTTTCTCCCCAAAGAAAGGAATTAGTGTTGAATTACTTAAATTTATCATGAGAGAATTTTAGAACAAACTTTATAGGACATTTAAGTAAACTAATCTAACGTATCATATTGCTGTAGAGCCTACTAAAGAAAAGATTTGAAGAAAAAACGAACCTATTGCTGTTCTTCCTTCTCCAATGACTTGTGTAACATAAATACAAATTCCAATCCATGTTGACTAGACTCCCTAGATGTAGTTGTTGATTAGACATATTTCCTAAATCATTTCCTGTGTTAAAATACACTCTGGGATGAGTGATGAGATAAGGGAACTACTGCTAAAGAGATTTTTTTTTCCTAGAAGTTTAGCAATATGGAACTTTTGAAATACAGCTGCGGTGTCTAATTCATAGTTTGAAAAACAGTAAATTTTGGTCTTATGAGCAGTGAATACTCAGGAACTTGGTTGTTTACTCCAAGTAAGCAAACATCATTTCCCCCACACAGGCTGACACTGGAGAAAAGGAACGTAAGGAAGTTATCAAGAAAGTAACCTTTTACATTTATTACTCTTTCCCCTCTTTCTCCTTCTCCCCCCTCAAAAAACCTTTTAGTATTGAGAGAATTGTGCTCCAGAAAATCACAATACACCCTTTCAAAAAATAAAAAGATGACTTTATTTAAAAGATCATTGCCCTTCCTTCCCCCTTCCTCAAGGCTACTTAATCAATGTCCTTCACACCATTAAGAGCTTAGAGATTCAACTCAAAAATTTCCTTGCTCCGTGTGGGGCAGAATTAAGTTCTTGAGTTGCAATGCATTCTTGGATTAATTAAGCCCTTTATAATTCACTATGAATGATTTGTGGTCTCCTAATTTTGAATTCAACATATTTTCCTTGATGTAGTGTTACTACAAATTGTGTCTATGTTTATATGTTGAATTTTAGCACTTTCTTTTTAGAATAGGCATTAATTCTAAAATTCAGATTCCAGTGTGAATAAAACAGGCTGAATCTCTGTCAAGTCCTCACACTTAAAACTGTGAAAGTTTTAAAATGTATACACGAGTAAAAACATTGAAAGCCCTCTCTATTTCATGGGAAACTGACAAGTGACAGTTATTTGACAAAAATACATTTCAGAACTTTTATCCTTCTCTAACTCTTGTTCTAGAAAGATTAAAATCAGGAGAATTAGATCTGGAAGAAACCCTAGAACAGCTAGTCACAGAACCTCAGAGTCAAAAGTTTTCTAAGAAACTATTAATTCAAATTCATACCTGAACAAGAATCCCATCTACAACAAACTAGATGAGTATTGTAGTCATCCGACTTCACCGTAAAAATTCCTCCTGAGCTCTAGTCTATTCTACTTGTGATTAGTTAGACCTTTGGGGTGGAAGAACTGAGTTTGAATCCTTCCTCAGGATTCAAAGCTTACTAATGTTATGACCCTTGGCAAATTCACTTAACTCAGACTTAATTTTCTCACCTGTAAAGAGAAAATAATGGTTGGCGGGGGGAGGGGGGGCGGGGAGGGAGTGTTTACTGGGAATAAACATTTATTAAATATCTGCTATGTGGCAACCATTATGCCAGGAGTGGGGAACCTGTGGCGTCAAGGCCACATGTGGCCCTCTAGGTTCTCATGTGTGACCTTTGGCTAAATCCAAGCTTCACAGAACAAATTCCCTTAATAAAAGGATCTGTGCTGTAAAACTTGGACTCAGTCAAATGGCTGCACCCAAGAACTTAGAAGGCCACATGTGGCCTTGAGGCCACAGGCTCTCCACCTCCACATTATGCTACATATTTAAAAAATATTATCTCATTTAATCCTCACAATAACTTTCTGAGGTAGGTGTGATATGATCCTACCTCAGAAGGTTATTGAGAAGATCTAACAAAATGGCAAACCTTGAAGATAGATGTTCATATATTATGCATGTATTTTAGTAATTATTACATCAAACCTAAATGTTAACTATTATTACCTCAGAGTTGATTACCCTCATTATCTTCATTTCAGGTTCATTCAATTGTTCTTATTTCTGCCCTCTCGATTTAGATAAAAATCTAGTTATTTTTCTCTATCTTGAAGGCAAATTTTCTCTTAGCCATAGCTGGAATCCTCAACTCTGAGATAAACATCAAATTTACTTCAATAGATCATCATCTGCAATGGCTGAATGTTCTCTAGTTGTCAGTGCCCTTCCAAAAAGCTGATCTTAATACCAAGCATCCTAGTCTAACCAGGAGAGATGCAATGTCAAACACCATAGGACCAAAGACGGATCAATGAAAAAATTCACTTTAGACTTTAAAACTGACATTGATGTCTGGTCAACCATTAGTGGTTACACTTTGCATCTGGTCAGTAAACAATTTCTGAATCCATGTCACTTGTATATTCTACATCCAATTACCTCATTCACAAAAAAGAACATGAGAGAGTTTGTCTGTTTGTGTGTATGTGTGTGTGTGTGTGTGTGTGTGTTTTCCCTAAAACCTAGGTTAATAATGTGTATAGGAGTCTCCTAATCTGCTAGGGGAGCAAATGAATTCAGTCTGAATGACACAAACCCTTTGTTTTATAGTTGAGGATACCAAAACCCTAAAAAGTGAAGAGAATTATCCAAAGTCACCCAGGTACTAAATAGCAAAACTGAGATTTAAACACATTTTTGACACCAAAATCATTTTCCAAGTCAACAATTTAGTAATTGATTAGTACATGCCAGGTATTATGTATGCTTTTTTCCTGACATTTAAGATATGTTTAGACTCACCATCCTTCCTTTAGAAGAAAGATTCTTAACCTGAGGTTCATAGGCCCTTAGAAGACTCAAAATATAAATTTTAGGAGGCTATGAATTTGGATGAAAGAAATACATCTTTATTTTTATTAAACCTCAACTAAAGTTTAAAATTTTTTTCATTAGGGATGTAAATGATAAACCACAATAATATTAGCTTTTAGAACCCATGTTTTAGAGCAATGACAAATATACATCTTTTTCTATCTTCCATTTTTATTTCTCATTTGATGAGAAACAGAACAGCATAGTAGAAACACTATTACTACTATTTATGATGACTACTAATATTAATATTACTACTACTACCACTACCACTACCATTACTGCTACCAATAATAATAATAATGATGATGATGATGATAATAATAATAATAATAACACAGAGTTTTTGAAGTTTTTCAAAGGACATTCCTTAAAAGATCCCTGTCAGATAGGTAAAGAAAGATAGGATTTGCAAGTAGCTGTCCTGTGTCCAAATCTCTTTTTTCCCTTTTATAAAAAAAAATTGAGAGGCAAAATAAGAATTTACAGAACATGATACACATTCCAATATTCCTTATTACTGGAAACCAGACATTTTGACTTCTGACTTTATTACTTATTAGGCATGTAATAGTAGAAACATCATCTAATTATCCTTCTCAGTTTCTTCATATAAAAAACTGAGATGGTACTTACCACTAATATGTCACAAGTTAATGAGGAAAGGTATTTGTGGAAAAACTATGAAGATGTATCCTTTAACACAGCTATAATTTTCCAAAAAAATCTACTGAATCATTGTGTTAAGCATTATGGAAGAGAGAGGAAATGAGCAAATAAAAACAGGAAACATGGCCTATTTAAGCCTTGTTCTGATAACCCTCTTTAAGGATAATTTGCAGGGAGCTTGACAGTCTGCAGGGATGAGGTGAGTTTTCACACCATGTGTTCCCTATTTCAATGAAATCACAGGCATCGCCCATTAAAAAGGGGGAGTATTTTTTATTATCACAATGATGGAAATACAAGGGGAGGAGCCAAGATGGCTGCGTAGAAGCAGCAAGGTCCCGCAGCTCCCACATCACCACCATAAACACCCATAAAATTATGAGCCCAGATAAAGTCTAGGACTCTTAGAATCACAAAAATACAGAGAACACATCTCGTGGTAAAGGCAGCTCGGCAGCAGGGGCTCATTGCAGCTTCAGGGAGCTGAGACTGGAACAGCCTGAAGCCAAGTCCGCAGCCAGGCCCGGGGTGGTGGGAAGGATCCAGCTGGGCTGACCTGAACCGAGCCCCTCCACACCACAGCCAGTCTTCAGAGGTTCTACAGCCTCCAGCACTTCCACATCTGCCAAGGCATAAGGAACGGGATGGGAGAGGGGCAGCTTGCATTGGAACAGAGACAGGCCCAGCCCCAAACCGCAGCCGCAGCCAAGCCAGTCCTCAGGGGGCCAGGAGGAACAGAGCCTCCCAAGCCACAGCTTGAGTCTACTTCAAAGACAATCTAAAGCACCTGCCTAAGGGGATCTTAAAATCCCTGTCAGAGACTAGTGAAAGTGAAACTTTGAAAATTAATTTGGGAATGCTAAAGCAGTTTGGTCAATCTGCCCCTGGGGCAAGGAAGCAATGGGGGAAGGGAACTGCTGGGACCCACAGCGGCCCCCACCAGGCTGCTTCAGAGCCCCTAGGCTGCGGAATCCACAGGGGGGCTGAATCAATTGATCAGGGCCAAGTGCTCTTGCAGTGAGTGGCCTGGACCCAGATCGTGGTCTTGGGTGGTGGTCCTGAAGTGCACTTTCAGAAAGCCAAAACTGGGGGGATCTGCAACACCCTCCTAAGAGCTCCAGCAGTTGGGAAAACCCCGGCGATTTGGAACAGAGCTTCCCCCCTTGGAAGCAAAGTTTCACAGAGCTAAAAAACCAACCAATTAATTGACTGGCCAACATGAGGAAAAGGAAGAAAAATAAAAACAACACTAAAACTTTAGAATCTTTTTTGTGGACAAACATGGTCAAAGCATGGAACAGGAGGAAGAGAGCCCAGAACTCAGAACTCCCACACCAAATGCTTCCAAGACATTTGAAGAATGCCTAGAAGCTATACATCAACTGAAAAAGGACTTTGAAAACCAAATGAGAGAAGTGGAGGAAAAATTGGGAAGAGAAATGAGAATGATGCAAGAAAATCATGAAAAGAGAGTCAACAACCAGTCTGAAGAAAACAACACTTTAAAGAATAGATTAATTCAAATGGCAAAAGAGGCCCAGAAAGCCAAGGAGGAGAAGAATGCCTTAAAAAGTCGAATTTGCCAAATGAAAAAAAAAAAAACTCAAAAGCATTCTGAAGAGAATAATTCCTTCAGAATCAGAGTGGAGCAAGTAGAAGCTAATGGCTTTATGAGAAACCAAGATACTATTAAACTGCTACAAAGAAATGAAAAAATAGAAAGCAATATGAAATATTTCCTTGAAAAAGCCACTGATCTGGAAAATAGATGCAGTAGAGACAATTTGAAAATTATTGGTCTTCCTGAAACACATGACCAAAAAACGAATGTGGAAAGCATCCTTCAAGAAATCCTCAAAGAAAATTGCCCTGATATTTTAGAATCTTAGGGCAAAACAGAACTTGAAAGAATTCACCAATCACCTCTTCAAAAAGATCCCCAAAAGAAAACTCCTAGAAATGTTATTGCCAGGTTCCAGAATACTCAGTTTAAGGAGAAAATATTACAGTCTTCCAAGAGAAAACCAGTTGAATACTGCAGAAACACTATCAGGATAACCCAGGATCTGGCAGCTTCTACACTGAGGGATTGAAGGGCCTGGAATACTATATTTCAAAGATTAAGGGAGCTGGGATGAAAATCAAGAATCAACTACCCAGCAAAATTGAGCATATTATTCCAGGGGAAAATATGGTCATTCAATAAGGTGGAGGACTTTCAAGCATTCTTGCTGAAAAAACCAGAGCTGAACAGAAAATTTGGCAAGCAAACACAAGAAGCATGAGAAGGTAAACATGGGAAAGAAATTGTAAGGATCTTGTTAAATTT
>JAQQSW010005337.1:0-14216 GCA_028646575.1 Pseudocheirus occidentalis | reverse complement strand
CGTGTTTGTGTGGGAGCTGTGGTGCTTTGCTGCTTCTACACCGCCATCTTTGCTCCGCCCCCCTAAGGAATTTTCTAAGTAGCCAACTGGTTGTAGTCTACATCTCAAAAGAGCTCACTTAATGCAATGTGTCAACACCAGTTGAGATCATGGCAGCTGGTAGTCATAGCCTAGCAATGAAGCATCAGCATAGAAAAAAAAGAAAGCAGTAGTTGTCAGGAGCTCCACCGAGTTGACCACTAGAAAGCAGTAGAGATCAATGTAATGACATTGCCAGAATGTATTGGTTGCTCTACAGTATCATAAGTGTGAGTTTCCATGATCATCAATACACCCTAGTAATACCCTGTTCCTTATGCATGGGGTCCTTCTTGAGTGTTCCTGGTCATGCTTTTTACCTTCCTATTTTGTGATTTTGTGAGTTTATCACAGTTGTGTGGGTGACCTTTCATGGATGTTCCCCCAACCATCCATGTACTATATGCATATGATATCGTATACATGAATGTTCCTTAGGAACATGTGTTTCATATAAATGTATAAGTTCATTCATGTCTTGGTAACATGTATTCTGTAATTTGTCCCCTATGTACTGAAGTTGTGATAACCTTCAGTGACAGGTGGGAAAATATACTTTTTGAGCAAAGGACCTTTCTTGTCACTTATTTTACTATATTATTCGATTTTCCTTTTAATGTGTGTTAGTCTAATAAAATAAACACATTAGTGAAGATTTTTAGCTATGCTTTTTACTTGGAAATTGACCTAAGAGAGTACCCTTGAACCTCTGTTAGTATTCTGAGAATACATATATATGATATCTTTACTGCTGCACTTATGTTCTATATCCTTCTTGAATTTGAGCTTATGCAAGGTTAGAAAGATGGAGAGATCTCTCCTTTTAGCCACTGCATCAAGTATCACATGATACTCTCCCAATGACTGTGTCTCATAAACTCATAGACAAAGTGGAATAGATCATAGGCTCAATTTTCTTTACAAATTAGGAAGCTGAGACATAGAGGTTTTGTGTTGCTGTATTAAAAGATGCGTGTTTTAGGGAGTGCAAGCAACACCACCTGCTGTAATTCACCTCTTTCCAAAATCTCCCCTCAAACACATACCCATCGTGTTGCAAGTAGTTTTCCTTGTTTGATACTATCCTTGTTCCTAATCATAATTACATTTAAAGTTTACCAAATTAATGAGTTGGATCAGATTCACTGTGCATTGAAGAGAGGAGTTGCTTAATGAGTGTTGAAAAAAAAACTGAATTTGCACAAATTGCAAATCTTTATTTTTTTTCTTTCAGTACTTGATTTTTGTCCTAGAAAGAGGAGTCAGCTGATAACTCAGATGCTCAAAATAGTCATTTTCCTGAGACAAGTGTCAAGGAAACTAGAATTCACAATAGTTAATGACATAGCAGCATGCAATCCCACCTGTTAATTTGTCTCCCTTTCTACTTTACTTCTCTGTTGGCTTCTCTTGCCAGTTTCTTTTTGAGTTCTCTTAACTTCTAGTTACTTGTTGAACTCATCTTATTTGTGTCATAAAAAATGTTAGTTGTCCAATTCCAAAAGATGAATGAGTATACTAAACATCTCATTTTGTAATACTTATTTGAAATTCGTATAGAAATTTAAGGCTTACAAGGTGTTTTTCTCAGAACTCTTTTCTAAGGTAAACAAGGGAAATATTATCTCAATTTAGTAAATGAGTACATTTAGTCTCTGAGAGATTAAATGACTTGTCCAAGGTAATATGTCTATTAAGTCATGGACCTAGAATTTGAATCTAAGTATTTAGACTCTATTACTCTTTCATGATACCGTATTGAAATGTCCCACTGGTGTCTATTGGAATATCTTCTACTGTTACTAGAGGATGAAATAATTTTTTTTATATCACAAGTGTAAAACATAGGGCTTTGTCCCAAGGTAGGAAATTTAGAGCATGCTGGTAAGACCAATTTACAGTGTACTTCACCTGGACAACCTCATCCTTTAGAATTCTAGGAACCTTGTATATCCTGGGGTGATTCCTACCCTAACAACCCTGACCCTCACTGTCCACCGCCATTCCACTGATCCTTTGGAAACATGGACGCTTTGTGTTCGATCAAAACAGGCCTCTTCACCTCAGATCACATCCTCCCATCCTCTGAGCCTCCTCTTCCTTGTGTTTTTCCCCCCAGGTCCTGAATTTGCTACTTACATCTAACTTGTCACAGAAATGCAATTTGTGAACTTATTTCCCAAAGTATCTAGGCCATATCTCCCCCCACACTTTAAAAAACAAAACAAAACATTTTTTGTTCAGAGCTTTAGAAGGGTAAAACAGTGTCATACAGAGATACTTTGCCTATACATAGAAGAAAATGTTGCTTTCATTTATCTTTAAATATCCACTAGAGTCAATAGAATTTCATCAAAGACTGCTTTTTCTGACCGAAAGGAAAATAATAATTTAATTTTTTTGTTATAAACTGGAATCAAAGGATTTAGAGAGAGAAGGAAATTTAGATGTCATCTGTTTCAACTCAATAATGTTAAAGATGAGAAAACCAAAACATAGAGATGTAAAGAAGCTTCCTCAAGTTCACACAGGTAATAACCAAGCTAACATTTTAAAACTAGTTTATAAGATGTAAACTTTGCTAATTTTTTTCTATAGAGTCTCTCTGGGTTCATAGATGTAATTGCTATATCAATGTGAATAATTCAAAAGATATTCTATGGCCTTAAACTTCTAAATCATTTGGGAATAACTTATGCGAATCTAAGAATTTTTAAAATATTAACTTTTATGTTTATTTTTAGTTTACATCATTCACTTCCACATGATTTTGAGTTACAAATTTTCTCCCCATCTATCCTCTACCCACCACCCCAAAACAGCTATCCCACTGTATACCCCTTCCCCAGTCTGCTCTCTCCTATATCCTTCCCTATCTCCCCTCCAAGTTTCAGGTAGGGCAAGATGGATTTCCATACACCAGTGCCTGCATATCTTATTCCACAGTTGCATATACATGATGATGATGATGATGATGATGATGATGATGATGATGATATTTTTAAACATTTTATTTTAAAACTTTGAATTCCAGATTCTTTTCCTTCCTCCCTTGTCACCCACCTTTACTGGGAAGATAAGCAATTCAATATAGGTTGTACACACATCGTTACACAAAACATTTCCAGAGTGGATATATTGTGAAAGACTGACTATATTGCCCTTCATCCTATCCTTTCCCCCACTTGTTCCATTCTCTACTTTATCCCTGTCCCTTTACAAAAGTGTGTTTCTAACTACCCTTCCCCCCAACTTGCCATCCCCTCCATCATCCCCCTTCTCATCCCCTTTCTCCCTACTCTCCTATGGGGCAAGATACCCAATTTAGAGTGTGTGTCATTCGCTCTCTAAGCCAAATTCAATGAGGGTAAGGTTGACCCATTCCCTTTTGCCTTCCTGTTCTTCTCCTCCATTGTAACAGATATCCCTTGCCTCTTCTATATGAAGTAATTTACACCATTCTGTCTCTCCCCATCTCCTCTCATTATATTCCTCTCCCACCTCTCAATTTCACCTTCCTATTCAATTGATCCTGTTCCCTGTCTATGTATACCTGTACATATATATACACACACTCACACATGTATTAAAAACATATATAGCCTCCTATATAGACAAATATGTATGCATACATATAAATATATATGCATTTATATTCTCTTCACCCATCCTCATTCTGAGAAAAGTTTCATAAGTTGCAATTATTGTTTTTTCATGTAGGCATGTAAATAGATCAACTTTGATAAGTTCCTTGTGATTTGTTTTCCCTGTTTACCATCTCATGCTTCACTTGGTTCTTGTATTTAAATGTCAAACTTTCTATTCAGTTTTACATTTTTTCATCAAAAATGCTTGAAAGTCCTCCACCTAATTGAATGACTATAGTTTCCCCTGAAACATTATACTCAGTTTTGCTGGGTAGGTGACTCTTAGATTTAATCCTAGCTCTTCAACCTCCAGAATGCTATATTCTAAGCCCATAGATCTCTTAATGTAGAAGCTGCTGGGCTCTGCATTATCCCTGTTGAGTTTCCACAATATTCAAATTACTTCTTCTTGGCTGCTAGTAATATTTTCTCCTTGATGTGGGAACTCTGGGAACCTGGCTATTATATTTCTAGGAATTTTCTTTTGGGTATCTTTTTAAAAAGGTGATTGGTGTATACATGCTATCTTTCTTTTCTATGCTTGGTTTTGTTTCTTTTTTCCATTTTTTCACTCCATTGGTTACAACATTTCTATACAACCAGACTATTGTGCAATGTAAAAGAGTTTGCAGATCCTATACATGAATGTATGCCACTATGGGGGGAGCTGGGGAAGGAAGGAAGGGGAGAAAATCTGAAACTCAAGTGATTCTGAAACTGAATCTCATAAACTAAAAGTCAACAACAAAGTCAATAAAAAAATTATAAAAAAAAAGAAAGTTAACCTCAACATGTAAAGTGTCAGTTTTTGTTATCAAGGTTATGTAAAAGATGGGGTGATAGTTTAGGTTGGAATCTTTTTAAAATACAAAGCTAATTATGTCCCTTTTTTACACACACACACACACAGACAGAAAAAGGTGATTGATGAATTCTTTCAATTTTTATTCTGCCCTCTGCTTCTAAAATATCAGGGCAATTTTCCTTGACAATTACTTGAAGGATGATTTCAAGGTTCTTTTTTGATCTTGGCTTTCAGGCAGTCCAATAATTTTAGATTGTATCTCCTGCATCTTTTTTCCAGGTCAGTGGTTTTACCAATGAGGTATTTCACATTGCCTTCTATTTTTCCATTTGTTAGGATCTGTTGAATAGTATCTTGATTTCTCATAAAGTCATTAGCTTCTATTTGCTCAAATCTAATTCTGAAAGGAATTATTCTCTTCAGTGAGCTTTTGAGATTCTTTTTCCATCTGGCAAATTCATCTTTTTAAAGCATTCTTCTCCTCATTGACTTTTTGGACCTCTTTTGCTATTTCAGTTAGTCTATTTTGTAAGGTACTTTATCTTCAGTCAGTTTGTTGACTCTCTTTTCATGATTTTCTTGCATCATTCTCATTTCTCTTCCCAATTTTTCTCTACTTCTCTTACTTGATTTTTAAAATCCTTCTTGAGTTCCTCCATGGCCTGTAACTAGTACATATTTTTTGTGGAAGCTTTGCATACAGGAGTTCTGACTGTGTTGTCTTCCTCCCATTCCATCCTCTCATCTTTTTTGTCCCCAAAAATGAATCTAAAGTTAGATGGCTGTGCTTCCTTTGCTTCCTTTGCTTGCTCATGTTGCCACTCAGTTACTTGACTTTTGAGCTCTTTGCCACATTATAAATCTGCTTCCAGGTGGGAGAGCTTTGTCCCAGATTGCTGGGATTTTCACAGCTGCTGGAACTATTAGGAGGGTACTGTCTCTATAGCCCCCACCAGCTTTGGTTCACTGGTCACACACCTCAGGAACACCACTCAAGTCTGTGATCCAGATCCAGGAAGGTTAAAGCAAGACCACTTAGCCTCTGAATGGTCTCTTGGTCCCCCTACCACATAAAGGCCTGCAGCTTCTGAAGCAGCCAAATGGAGGCAGCTGCAGGGCCACCACTTCTGCTGCTTTTCACTCTGCGGGTAGAGGCCATACCACATTTTGTCCTCCCCAGTTCCAAAAGAGTTGTACACTGATCTCTCACTTTTCTTTTGGCATTTAGGGGTTTATATTTCTGGAAACCACCACCGCTGCTGGTGAGTCACTCCCTGGAAGTCCATTGCAGCCACTGCTGGTCAGGGTTGCCCCGTGGATTCTACTATGGTCTCATGTGGGGTTCAGCTCTGCTCCCAGCACACTGCAATTGACCCTTCCTGCAGGATTTCACTGAGCTTGGGTTCCATCTTGGTGAGATAGACCCTGTCTGCCTGCCAGGCTGCCTTCAGCAGGATATTTGTTTCTCTCCGTCACTTTGTGGGTTCTGTAGCTCTAAAATTTTTAGAATCATATTTTATAGGTATTTGAGGTGGTTATGGGGTGATCTCATGGAGTTTTCCTGCTTCTATGCTTCCATCTTGACTCCACCCCCCAAAATCTATGATTTTTTAAAGACCTTTATCAAGCCTATTTTATCTATAGCCAATAATTCAAAGATCTGTGATGTCATTGTTATGGAAATTCCTAGTCCTTATTTTAGAGAATGGCTTGAACCTTTGAGAGGTCAGGGGACTTGCTCATGTTTTTAGGCAGCAAGGGGTAAACTGGATTTGAACCAGGTTTTCCTAATCCTAAGTCTAATTT
This sequence comes from Pseudocheirus occidentalis, assembly GCA_028646575.1. Lineage (NCBI taxonomy): Eukaryota > Metazoa > Chordata > Mammalia > Diprotodontia > Pseudocheiridae > Pseudocheirus > Pseudocheirus occidentalis. The sequence goes on along the minus strand of JAQQSW010005337.1, from coordinate 7,880 downwards.
GGTCTTTCCTTTTGTGATATAGTTTAAGTTAGGCAAATCAGATTGTTAACTCAGATCCTTTTGGCTAAAATAACAGGTTATTTATCCTTTTAGAATCAGATGGTAGCAAAGAGCAGGAAAATAAAAAGAGAAAAACATTATGGAACATAATATAATGCAAAAAATAATGACTTAAGAAAGAGATCACAAAAGACAACAAAAGTATGTAACAGTAAAAGACTTATTAAGTTGGGAAATATTTAGAGAGAAAATAGCCCAATAGAATTGAAAGAAAAAGTGACAACGTACCCTTAAAATCAGATGTGGTCATTATAAAATATTCTTTTTGCTGAACATAAACAAAAAAGGAGAGGATTAATTCTCAATAATAAAAATTGAGATTAAATAATTTTTCATTGGCTTAAGACTATGCACTTGGATAGAATAACATTATCATGATGAAGTACAGAAACATGCAAATTATTTATGGAAAATAAGTGAAAAGTCTTGAGAGCACAAAAAGAGGACCCGGATTGGCCATGTTGGTGTGGGTAATAAGTTTAATGAGTCCAGGCAAGGGTTGGGGTAGGCAGCCAGATTAATATTGAGTCATAAGGTAATAGGTTTTGAATGGGATTGGGCCCTAGAGATTTTCTACTTCAATCGTACATCAGGTAGGTGAGGAAACTGAGACACAGAGAGATTAGGAGAATATTTGTCAAAGGCCAGGAGGTGTGTAACAGCAACATTGTCTTTCAAGTAATGAAATGGGTTATAATTTTCTCTACTAAAGGGAGTAGATAGCTAGCTAGCTAGATAAGAAAACCTGATTACTGGAATATTGTAGTATTGTAGTCTTGAGTTTTATCTGGCTTCATGGTTGAAAACACAGAACTATAGTCATATAGACACACATAGGCTCTAAATCAAAGGAGAGATTGGTGCTGGGTATATAGATCTGGAATCATCTCCATATTTAGTATATGAAGCCATGGGAATAGATGTCATCACCAAAAGAGGAGAATAAATGCAAAAGGAAGGAGAAGACTGAAGACAAAGCTTGGGTGAGAGCCATACTTAGGGAAGATCAGAAAGAATTAGACCATTTGGTTGGCTGCAAAATGTGGCATAGGCTTCAGCTCCCAGGTTTCTGGGAGCTCACTATTTTAATCTTTAGAAACTCAGGAAGATGTTGATATCTCCAGTATTTCTTTGCCTAAATATAGGAAAAGACAGACAAAAAGAATGAGAGTGTAGGATCATATTCATTTGAAACATGTTGACTAAAGGCTTCTCCCAGTCACAAGACATACAGTATTGCCTCTGTCGCTCAAATGCAGCCAGGAAAGAAAGAGACAGAGAAAAATAAAATTTTAATATAACTCTACCTTATATTTTGTGTATTCACTCTCCCTTTGCCACATAAAAAAGATGTTCATGAAATGTCTGCTTCTCCCAGTTCCATTTCCACACTTACATGATCTTCCACTCTACCACAGTTATGACAAACATTTCTTTCCTTTCATGTCTTTACTATTTTATTATCTTTTTCTTATAAAATAAAAGAAATCAGAACAAATCTACACTGAAAACCTAAGTTTTGTCTGTCTTCCTCTTTCCTTCATTCCTTCTTTTGTTCCTTACTTCATTAGTCCGTCCGTCTGTTCATTCATTCATTCATTTCTTCCTTTTTTCCTTCCTTCCAGAACCAGAAAGTTCAATGATATTTATTAAGCTTTATGTCTCAGTTAAGTCCTTGATGAGAAGGAGGAACTCACTGATGTCCTCTTTGGATTGAATGATTGGCATTCTTCATTATTCAGGGGTTGGTTCTTGTAGGAACTGGTTTTGGGTAGAAACTTTTAGGTTGTCATCTTTGTCATAAGTCTCACCTCCAACTTCCTGAGGTAGCCTAAAAAAGAATATTGACAAGCTACTAAGAAGGAAGTGTATTTTTGTTGGGCTTACTTAAATCTAAGTAAATCAAAGTGGTTTCTAAGAATAAAGAATAGTCTTACATAATATTAATATTTTTATTTAGGTCTCACCAGGAGGTTATCTATGTACTCTTTGGCTCTAAATCTTTTCTATAATGGGAAGGTGTGGTCATCTCTCAGCACTGAGGGGACTATATTGTTCTCTTCTGATACACTGACCTACATTGGATGCCTTTTTTTCTCCTATTGTCCTTGCCCCTTCAAATCATTTAAAAATGGGTTTTGGTGCCAAATTTTATTTAACTTGTATTATATTATATAGAATATGAGTCAGCAGCTATGGATACAAAGGAAAAAAATTGGTCACTATTATCAAAGAATCTATGTTATAATTGTTTTTTCTTTCTTTCTTCAGTTTACAACTGCTAAGGAGGATGACCTTCAAGCAAATAAACATATCCCCTTTTCAAGAATAGGTATATGTCTGTATATTCAGGGTTAGTGGAAAAAATATGTTCTCAATTTATAATATCTATTTTAAAAAGTGTTTTCATATTTTCACAGTGCCACAAATTTGGCTAAAGGGTTATGTATGGTATAATGCTGTGACTCATTAGATAAACCTGGCTTTTGAGGAAATGTGTATGTGTATTTTATTGAGACAATGTTCTATTGGTCAAGTGAAAAAGCTCTTGTGTTTAGGAAAAGGAGAATTCAGGAAATGAGCCATTTTCTCTTTATGTTCTCCTACCATTCCTACTATCTGTAGCTATTCCATGTTTTCATTCCTTTGACAGGGTAGCACTATTTATGAATATGACCTGCATTTTTCGTGTTTGAAGCTTTTTAAACAATAAACAATAAGAACCAAAAACCACTCCAGCCACCAATCTCTAAAGAAATTTTCCTGTCTGGAGTTTTTCTTCCATTGTATAAATAGATTTCAAAGTAACTAGCTTCCTGACTCCCCTGGTCACTTTGTGTGGCCACATTGCTACTATTCACAGAATACCCAATTGTTATTCTGATTCTTTCCTTTGGCTAGGAAAACAAGAATTCAAGGAATCACAATACACTTATTCATCTTGTAAGAACTTCAAGCAGTTTCTATCCATTAAAAAATATAATCCCAGACAAATATAGTACCTGAAACAGTACTAAAATGGGTAGATGATAGTACTGGTATTGTGTGGACTCCCCTTGGTAAGTTCTCCAGAATGAATTTTCAGCTTGTGATACCTTGGATTCTTAGGCACCAAAAGGATGAGGTGATATGGTCAACTTAGTCTAAACATTCCTTTAGATTAGAACCTTAATTTGTTTTAATTGTGGTCATCAAGAAGGAAAGCAGTTATTTAGGAATAAATCTGAGAGGATGAATGAAACTGAGAGGATGAAATTAGGACAGAAAAAATGTTTATACACCTATAGCAATCACAAGAAATCTCAGTAATGGTATTAATAGTGACTCATATTCATATAATGCTTTGAGGTTTATAAAACGTTTTCTGCAAACCACTCTGAGATTATAGGACCAGTGATAATACACTAAATTTACCAATTGAGAAACTGAGGCTTGGAGACACCAAATGACTTGACCATGACAATAAAGTAGAGGAAAGAGTCAAATTTATTTCTCACTCTAGTTCTCGTCTTCTTCCCACTGTACTTCATTCCAAGATTCAGGACTTGGAAGACTTTGGTCTTTTGCAGAATTTAAAGCCACACTGCAGTTGATATTGAAAATATCAATTTTAACATTATATTGTTAAACTGAACAGTTTCTGAAATTGTCATTTCATGAACCTATGAAGTGCTCTCCTATTATTAAGCATTTGGTTTCAGTGCATTAGTCAAGGGCAACTGAGAAAGCTTTCTTTCAAAACTGGCTAATGTTCAGTGTATTAGAATACTTACATTTTAATAGTTTCATTCAGTTACTTTGTTAACTTCTTTGTCAAGAACCCAAAAGAATGAATATGATAATGTCGACACCACTATACTCCTCATTTTGATATTTAATCAAAGAAGAAAAATCATTAGGCTTTTCCCTTAGACATGATTGAAAATATATTCTATACAAACTATTTAGTTGTTATACAGCTAGTGCATGAAAAAAGAAGAAAACTCAAATCTGGCCTCAGACACTTAATGCTTACTTGCCATGTGGCCTTGGGGAAGTCACTTAAATCTCAATTGCCCCACCTTCCCCCTCCAAAAAAATGCAAAAAGAAAAGATAATAAAATGAAGAAAACTCTTCTTCTTGTAGCAGTGGTAAGGTGTGATAACCAGCAGAGCTGTTCAGTTTTGTGTGTGTGTGTGTGTGTGTGTGTTTTCATCCCACTACTTAGATGGGCTTCTCAGCATATCAATTCATTTTATATTATTTTTAAAAACTCTGAGCCCCCACAGGTAGTAGTTTAGAAAAAAATCTGTTTAAAATATCCTATTTTAACTCTTCTCTCTTGGCATACTTATTTTAATTTGCCTCCTCCCTACTACATTTTCACCAAGTTCACCCATATTAGAAAAGTGTCTGTGGTTAACACTATTATAAAGATAAAGTAAATATTTTAAACAAAAATAAGTAAACATATTTAAGGAAATAACTTTTTCCCATGCTTGGTGGTAGATAGGGACAATTTTACTCTTTCATGGGGAAACACAAGAGAAGAAGGGACATTTTTAAAAAGAAAGAAAATACCTTGGAGTTCTGTAGTCCAGGGTGTGGGGATATTCAGCAATATACCGTCTGCTTCAATCTGTCTAATATTTAATTAGTCCACACATCATCACTCATGAAATTCTGGTATTCACTTATTGTGGTGGTTTCCACCTTCCACCCCCACCCCACCCTATGTTCTTCCAGCTGCACATAGATTCTGAAAGCTTCCCCTCTTCCAGCTCATTATATTTTGTATGTATCTTGTTAGGAGCTTGGTTCTTCCTTGATTGTGTACCATACTCACTCAAATTGATTCTTGAACTGTATAGTAACTGTCTTTTAAGATCCTTACAGAGTCACAGTCATTTTTTTTTTACTTTTTGTTCAGTCAATGATTTAACAAATAAAAAACAATCCTAATACTTGATTTCTCTTGCCTCAAATTATAATGATGACAAAAATAGAAATAGTCAATGTTGGAAGGGCATACAAAGATAGACAGGTTAGTACATTGATGGTAGAGCTGTGAAACAGTGCAAACACTTTGGAAAGCATTTTAGAACTATACAAATGAATTCACTAAAATGTCCTTACCCTTTGACTGAGAGATTTCACTACATCTTCATTATGAGGCGTAAGAAGAAAGTTCCTTTATGGACAAAATATTCATAACAGAACCTATTAAGGTAACAAAGAACTGGAAAGAAAGTGAATATCCATCAATTGCGGAATGGACAAATATATTACAGCTTAGGGAAATAGTGGACTGTGATTTTGATATAAGAAACAATAACCACAATGAATACAGACAAGTATGGTAAGATCTACATGAACTTAGAATGCAATAAGAAGAACCAAGAAAACAATATTCGAATGAATGAACCATGTGCGTTAAAGTAGGGTAAAACAATTTTAAGCCTAAGGCAACTTAGAAGGTTTGAAAAAATTTAGCGCACCCATCAAACCAATAACAGGTCTTGAGGGAGACTAAATCAGCATTGACAGTGGCTGCTTCTGAAGTTCTCAGTTCACAGATGGTAAGAGGGTTGAACTACTGGACAAAAGGAGATGACAAAATTCCTTTTGCTAGAACTAGTGGCAGGATTCTGTTGAATTACCTATCCTCAGCTCTGGGTTGCAGCCTCAGGGTGAGAAGGAGCACTAACTACCACATTAGGGCTTGTGACTGCAGGAAAATAGGGACCCTAATCATAGTTGCAGGGCAGAAAAAAATGTTTCTGGCCTCTCACAGAAAACAGCACACGTCAGGAAAGCAGTAAACATAACTTTTTTTTTAGATCATACCACCTCAGAAAAACTGAAATCTTATGGATTCCCACAACTAGCTCTGAATACAGCTGCACAAAAAAACCCTGAAATGTGAGACAATGGCCCTTTCTCTCCAGAAATAGAGTCCAACATAAATATGAAGTTAAGTCAAGAAATAGGCTGAAAAACTGAGCAAACAACAAAAGATCCTGACTATGGAAAGATAGTATAATGACAATCAAGATCAAAACACAAAATTGTAATAAGACAACAAAGTCAAAATTGCTACATCCAAAGCCTTAAAGAAAAATATCAATTCGTCTTATGCCTGAGAAAGAAATCCTTAAAGAACTAAAAAAATAAGATTTAAAAGTCGAATAAGAAAACTAAAGGAAAAATTGGAGAAATAAATTACCCTAAAGGAAAAAAAAGTGAAAAAGTCAATGGCTTGGGAAAGGAGGTACGAACATATTAAAGAAAATAGCACTTTTAGAAACAGAATATTACAAATGGCAAAAAAGGCACAAAAGTCCAATGAAGAGGAAGACACATCTCAAAGTAGAATTGGCCAAATGGAAAAAAGGTACAGAAGCTCAATAGAGAAAATGATTCCTTAAAATATAGAATTGGACAAATGGAAAATAATGACAACATGAAACATAAATAAGCAATGAAACAATGTTAAATGAATGAAAAAAAGAAGAAAATGTAAAATATCTCTTTGAAAAAAGTCCAGGCAAATACCAGCGGGGAGTGGAGCCAAGATGGTGGCATAGAAGAAGCAAAGTTTCACAGCTCCCACACAGCCACTTTCATACTCATAAAATAGGATTGTAAACAAATTTTAGGGCTCCAACACTCTCAAAAATACAGAAAACACATCTCTCACTGAAGGCAGCTTAGCAGGTGGGGCTCATTGCGCCAGGCTGGGAGCCGAGGCCAGCCCAGCCTGAAACCGTGGCCAGATTGGTTGGGTGGAGCAGCAGCTCCAGTCTACAGGAGAGCTGATCCGCAGCACTGGAGGCAGAGTTTCCACACTCATCAGGCCAGAAGAAATAAGGCTAAGAGAAAGGTCAGTGGATTTTGCTAAAAAGCAGTTCCACCAAACTGCTCCCAGGGCAAGGAAGCAGCAGGAGGTGGCTGTGGCAGCAGAAATGGCTGAAAGCAACAATTGCCTCCACTGGGCTGCTTCAGAGCTTTTGGCCTGCAGACAACAGGGGATCTGAGGCAATCAATCAGGGCCAAGGGCTCTTGCATTGAGTGGCCTGGATCTGGATCATGGTCTTGAGTGGTGGTCCTGGGGTACCCTTTCAGTTAGCCAAAGCTGAGGGAGGCTGCAGCACACCCCTAATAGCTACAGCAGCTGAGAAAACCCCAGCAATTTGGGACAGAGCTTTCCCCCCCTGGAAGCAGAGTTCCACAGAGATAAAAAATCGAACAACTAATTGACTGGCCAACATGAGGAAAAGGAAGCAAATTAAGAACAGCAATAAAACTCCAGAATCCTTTTTTAGGGACAAAAAGGATCAAAGCACTGAGCAGGAGGAAGACAACACAGTCAGAACTCCCACACAAAATGCTTCCAAGAAATATGAAGATTGCCTACAAGCCACAGATCAACTTAAAAAGGACTTTGAAAAACAAATAAGAGAAGGAGAGGAAAAATTGGAAAGAGAAATGATAATGATGTTAGAAAATGATGAAAAGAGGGTCAACAACCTGATTGAAGAAAACAACACCTTAAATAACAAAATAACTCAAATGGCAAAAGAAACGCAAAAAGCCTATGAGGAGAAGAATGCCTTAAAAGGTCAAATTTGCCAGATGGAAAAAGAGGCTCAAAAGCATTCTGAAGATAAAAATTCCTACAGAATTAGAGTGAGCAAGTGGAAGCTAATGACTTTATGAGAAACCAAGATACTATTAAACAGTTACAAACAAATGAAAAAAAATAGAAAGCAATGTGAAATATCTCCTTGAAAAAACCATTGACCTGGAAAATAGAGCAAGGAGAGACAATCTGAAAATT
>JAQQSW010005336.1:0-14216 GCA_028646575.1 Pseudocheirus occidentalis | reverse complement strand
TTCAGCCGTTCCCCAATTGATGGGCATCCCTTAAATTTCCAGTTTTTTGCCACCACAAAGAGAGCTGCAATAAATACTTTTGTACATATGGGACCCTTTCCCACTTCTGTGATCTCTTTGGGATACAACTCCAAACTGCCATCTCTTCTTGATAGAACTGCCTGAATAACATTCTTAATGTCCCACTCTGATCACACCATTCCTTTACTAACACTTTTGTTAAACATCTACTATGGGCAAAAGGTCTTCAAGTCATTTTACAGAAGAGGAAAACAAGCCTCAGAGAAGGGAATTCCCTATGGTTAGTGCTCAGGGCTAGGACTCAAACCCAGGTTATCAGAATTCATGTCTCTTCCTGCCACATTTTGGTTGATTACTTCTTATAATTTTGTGCTTTGTAGCAAGGTAATCCTCAGAGATCCAGTCCTGGGATTGAATGGCCTTCTGAAAAAGGGGCAGGCAACTTCCTCCGGGCCCAGTCTCAAAGATAGGCCTGCAGGAGTAAATTGCCTGGAAGGGAGTCTTCATTAATTATTCAGCGATCAATTAAAAGATGAAAACTGAAGCCCAGGGATTCAGGGGAGCATGGGCCGCCTGGGGCATGAGCAGACTACATGGGATACACAGTCTATCAGAGGCCACTGAATCATCTCTCGATAGGCCCTCTGGGGGGCTCCTGGCCTGGAAAAATTGATTTGGAGTGGCTGCCTTCCCTCTTCTGGGCTGTATGCAATCTTCCTTCTCCACTCAATGCTGGCTCGAGGTGGACTGCAGTCCCCCCAAGTGACAGGATCTCCAGGAGACTTCCAGACCTCAAGGCAGCTCCTCTGCATCATCAAAATACAGGGGAGCCTTCCTGGGAGATCTGAGTCACATCACAGAGGATATGAATTCACAAAGAAAAATGGATATTTTAAAAATTATTTCCTGGCTGACTCAAAGGCAGCCCACCTGGACGCCATGCTTACACAGCAGCTGGGATGGATACAGCTAGAGAGAAAGAGAAGCCCCATGAAAGGAAGGAGTTCAGTTTCATTACAAGTATTTATTAAGCACCTACTATATAACAGAACTATCCTAGGCACTAAGAAGACAAAGACAGTGGAAACAATTCCTGCTGTGAAGGAACTCATGTGAATCAATTGTCTATCAGACACCGTGTTCATTTACAGAAGGAATACAGACAAAAGTGAAAGAATTAAGGACTTCAAGGACACTACCTTCTACTGGGAGGAAACAGTTGTATGCAAAGATATAAATACAAAATAAATGTGATCACCTGTTAGGATGATTATTTAGTTTTAAGCCATGGAGCAGCAGAATGACCTCTGAAGACTGGAGGATTCCCTTCTTTAGCTTTAGAGAATTTATTTTAAACAAAAAGTTATGAGTTCAATCACATTCATTATGAGCCCCCAGTTAAGAAAATTCATATCATGTAAGCAGAGATTGAGCTTTGTGCCTAAATTTAGATGAATATCTATCTCTACTTAGCTGAGTAGCTAGGTGGCATAGCGGATGGGGTCAGGAAGACCTGAGTTCAAATCTGGCCTCGGACACTTACTAGCTGTGTAACCCTGGGCAAGTCACTTCACCTTGTTTGCCTCAGTTTCCTCATCTGTAAAATGAGCTGGAGAAGAAAATGGCAAATCATTCTAGTATCTCTGCCAAGAAAACCCCAAAAAGGGTCATGAAGGCTCAAACATGACTGAAAGCAACTAAAGAACAGCAACAATAAATAGTTAACCCCTGATTTATTTGTGATTGATACAAAACTTCATGTTACTGGGAGCACTTGGACAAAAAAAAAATCTTAGATTATATCATAATGTCAATGAATAGGCACAGGAAGGGAAACTGAGGAAAGTATTGATAGTTCTTTGGGACTTCCTTCAGTTCTTGAGGGGTCTTTTTCTCTGAGCTGTAGAGCTGGCGGCCTTCCTGGATTGTCTGCTGTCCCTGTTAATACCTTTTCTTTCTCCTTTAGCTGGTTGTCTTGGAATCACCATTTGTCTTCATCTCCTACTCCAGCATCTCCCTCTTTTCTTCAAGATCCTCAGAATCTCTGTCTGGCCCCTATTCTATGCAAATTCCTAAGGGTTTGAACAAGTCCCTCACACAATCACAGAATGAAAATGGTTTTGATTAATTTAAGGATGATCCAAGACCTGTTCACACTCAGTTCTGATTAATTGGTTCAGTTCCTAACAAATGTAATTACTTTTAAGTGGGGATGGGAGGTACTCAATGGAACTCCAAAGTCATTTCAGTGAAGGGGAACACTGAAATCTGGGGGAACAAGGAAAGGCCCCTCGTGGAGCGTGAGTCTCTTGAAGAGAACTAGAGCTTTCAAGAAAGGACAGGAAGGAAAGCATTCTAGGCATGGGGAACAGTCAGTGCAAAGGATGGGACATGGGAGATGAGGTGTCATGTGAATGTGGCCAGTCAGGCTGAATCCTAGAACTGCTGGAGGGGAGTGAAATGTAAGAAGATTGGGGAAATAAGGAAAGGTCTTAAAATGGCAAACAGATAACTGGTCACTTTGGGGAGAGTCGTTTCAGGTGCCTTCTAGGTGGGCAGCTAGATGGTTAGAGTGATGGGCCTAGAGTCAGGAAGACTTGAATTTAAATCTGACCTCAGACACTTCCTAGCTGTGTGATTCTGGACAAGTCACTTAGCCCTGTTTGCTTCAGTTTTCTCTTCTGTAAAAAGGAGATAATAATAATATTTCCCTCACAGGGTTGTATATGAGGATTGCTAATTTGTAAAGTGCTTATCACTGTGCCTAGCATGCAGTAGGCATTATCTAAATGCTTATTCCTTTTCCTTCACTAAGAACGCAAAAGAAAAAATGGAAAAGCCAAGGACCAAAGGCCCATTTCTCAGAGACCTTGTGGTCTCAGGGATATGGCATGATGAGTGAAAGGTTACCATGATCACCCAAGAGAGACCTTGGAAAAAATGAGGTAGCTGATGCTCATGGTCCTTTCTGGTTGCCCCTTGAACCAGTCCAAGAGCCTCCTCTTTATCACAGGGACAGGAAACTAGAAATAATTGTGGATTGTCTGTGCACGGTCGCTAAGGCATGTACTTAACACATTGTCTCAATATGGCACATGGAAAGGTGCCATACCAGCCACTCCATATGCTCTGTCTAGACCATTTTGTGTTTTAAAGTATTATTCAGGGGAGAGGTCTCTAGGCTTCACCAGATCACAAAAGGAGTCCTAGACACAAAAATGTTAGGACTCTAAACACAAGCTATTTTGGGGAGAGATGACTGGCACCATCAAAGCAACAGGGCAGGACTCCCATCCAGACTGTCCTGAAATGCTTCCTTGCAAGGTCCATAGGAGGTCAGAGGAGAGGAAGACAAGGTCTTGAGGAGGTGGAGAAAACAGAAAATCATTTCCCCTTTGACCTTCTGGTTCTTCCCAGTTGCTTCCCTAATATGGAGGTGCTTCCCCACCCACCTGTCTCCTGATGTTGCCTCCAGCCCATTAAGCAAAGTCTTGGGCAGTTACAAGGTTGTCCTCAGCTAATCTCATCCCCAGAGAGAAGAGGGATGTTTATGTTGGTGGAAATAAACAAACCTCACATCAGAATGAGCCCCGGCAGAGCACCCATCACAGTCCTTCCCCAAGTCCATCGTAATTAGGATTGTAGTTATCATTATTTATGTCTACCCATTGCTTCATTGTGGTATGCAGGTGATTCTGGGTTCTCAAAGGATATATCAGTCACCCATGAGCTCTAGCAGGGTTGACCAAGCTGAAAGGCTTCCAGGTTGGAACTAAGGACAGACTGAACATCTGTTACCCAAAAACCATGCTAGCTAAGTTGGAAGAGGTTCATGCCTGATAGGGTAGCTGCCAAATGATGAATTCTTTTAGTCTGTGGTGAACCTTAGAAGCCTAGAAGCATTGTATAGTGATTCAGTGGAGGGATTACCAACATGGGTTATGTGACCAATCCACACAAGAATATGCAAAATGGTAGCCCAAGGACTGGGAATAATGAAGTGGCATCTACAGATCTCACCAAAAGGAAGGACATCTACTGCCGGGCCTGGAATGAAGAAAACCAACAGTCAATTCATCAACAAGAATTTATTAACTACCTACCATGTGCCTGCCACTGTCCTAGACTCTGAAGTTACAAAGGCAAACAATCCCTGTCCTCAAGAAGGTTCCATTGGTGGTTCAGTGGATAGAGTGCTGAAAGTAGACTGAGGAAAGATCTAAGTCCTGACTCAGATTTTTGCTAGCTGTGTGAGCAAGTCACTTCATTTCCCTGTGTTTTCCTATGCCTCAGTTTCCCCATCTGTAAAATTACATGTGTATACACACACACACACATATATATATATCATTTAATTTCTATAGCACCCTTATAAAGTGGGTAGAAATTATTAGCCTCCCTTTTAAGTTGAGAACATAGAGGCTTAAAAAGATTTAGCATCTTGACATAGGTCACACAACTAGTAAATGGCCTACCTGGGGCTACTTGGAGACCTTTTATTTTCAAATGTGTAAGTGCATTTGTTTCCAACAACTAACCTCCTTTAAAAAATTTTTTTGCAATTATTGACTACAATTATAAACCCCAAGTTGCAGCCTTTCATAGTAGATAGCTGCCTTGGAGCTAGGAGGATCTATCTTCAAGTTTTCTCCCTGATGCCCACTGACTACAAGACCTTGGGCAACTCTGCATTCTGGGTATCTCCCTAAGACTCTAAGTTCAGAGAAGGTGCCAACCTGCCACCCAAACTTTCCTCATGAGAGAATTCCCTTTGTCAATTAATTCTTCTCCACAGGACTAAGATTAACTATCATATTTGATCAGGGGTTTGTTTTTTGTTTATTAGCCAGGCTGACTTTATTTCTATTGTGGCAATCACTGTGAATATTATTTTTCTAGCTGCTTTCTTTCAGTCTACATGTTGTCATGCAAAGTTTCCACTGGTTCTGAGAATTCTACATATTTGTCATTCTTTACAGCACAGTACTATTCTGTCATAATCATAAGCAATAATTTGTTCAGCAATTCGGCAATAATTGAGCAATATTTTTCAGTCTTTTGTCATCACAAATAAAGATGCTATGAGTATTTTTGTAACTGTAGGTCTTTGCTGGCCATCAGTAACATTCTTTGGTAAATTTGCTTCATAATTCCAAATTGTTTCTCTGAATGGTTGAACCAAATCAAAGTCTGATAGAATGTAAGTTTCTTGAAGGCAAGATATTTTTGTCTGTATATCCCCAGTAACCTGTATGGCCCTGACACATAGTAAGGATTAAATATATGACTGTTGATTGGTTCTACCAGCAAGAAATCATCATCCCTGTGTTCTCACAATCCCATCAACAATGAATTTTTCCATTTTTTAGCATCTTTGTTAACTTAAGGAGTATGAGATGATGCCTCATGGTTGTTTTAATTTGCATTCCTCTGATTTCTCTGATTATTTATGACTTTGAACATTTATTTTTCAAGAGAACATTGATAGTTTATATTTTTTTTCTTTTGAAGAGTTTTTATTCATGTCCTTGACTGTCTCCTGGAAAATGACTCATAAATAAAGGGATTTCCTATAGATTTAGAGTGTTGGACTATAATGCAAAGAATTTGTTCCCAATCTATCATTGTTCTACTGATTTTAGATGTGTTAATTTTATTTGTGTAAAAATATTCATATTTTATATAGTTATAGGATCCTGGGATCATTGGTCATACAATTAAAAAGTATTTGTTAATTGATTACTTGGAGCCAGACCCTATGCTAAGCTCTAGGGATACAAAGATAGGCAAAAGACAATTCCTGTGCTCAAGGAGTTAACAGTCTAATGGAGAAGACAACAAGCATGTTAATATGCACAAACAAGCTGTATACAGGATAAATAGAAAATAAGGGAAGGGGATTAAGAATTAAGAGGGACTGGGAAAGGTTTCCTGTAGAATGTGGGGTTTTAGTTGAAACTTGAAGGAAGCCAGAGAAGGGAGAAGGCAGAGATGAGAAAGAAGAGCATCCCAGTCATGGCGGACAGCCAGAGAAAATGCCTGGAGCCTAAAAATGGGGTGTCTGGTTTGTGGAACAGCCAGGAGGCCAGTGTCACCAGATCAAAGGGTGTATTGTGGGGAGTAACATATAAAAACACTGGCAAAGTAGGAGAGGGCAGGTGATGAAGGGCTTTGAATGGCAACAGAACATTTTGTATTCCATGCTGGAAGCCATAGGAAGCCACTGGAGTTTGAGTGTGGCAGTGACATGGTCTGTTCTTTGCTTTTTGTTTTGGAGGCTGAATGGAGTCCTGGACCGAGAAGAGACAAGAGTCCGGCAAACTTACCAGCAGGCTATTGCAATAGTCCAGGCATGAAGTGATAAGAGTCCTGCACCAGGGTGGTGGCTCTGTCAGAGGAGAGAAGGAGGCATATCCAAATGTTGCAAACATCCTTCATTTTACAGAAGAAGAAACTGAGGCCCACATATAACAGCATGACAGATTTTGAGCTGGAAAGGCCACCTTGTTCATGAGTCCTGGAAGGCCTCCACAGGTTCAGAAAGTAATTTCTTCCTTGCTCCTCTAATTTGTTTATGATGTAACCTTTTGTACCCAGGTCATGTATGTATTTGGCACCTACCTTTGTGTATGGTATGAGGTGTTAGTCTAAACTTAATTTCTGTCAGATTGTTTTCCAGTTTTCCCCAAAGCTGTGTGAATAGGGAGTCATTCTCCCAATAAAGAGGGACTTTGGATTTCTCAAACACTATGCTACTGTTTGTTTGCTTCTGTATGTTGAATAGTCAATCTGTTCCACTGATCTCTCATTGTCATTGTCGTTGTCCTCCTCCTCCTCTTCTTCTTCATCATCATCATCTTCTTCTTCTTCTTCTTCTTTTTCTTCTTCTTCTCTCTCCCTCTCTGTCTCTCTCTCTCTCTGTAACTGTCTCTGTCTTTCTCTCTCAAAATCATTTGAGTGATTACTGCTTTGTAGTTTGAGGGTACTGATAAAGCCTCATCTGTTAAATGGAAGTCCAACCAGATGGCTTTTGTGATCCCTTCAGACTCTACTTCCTGCTGAGTTTTGATGAAGGCTCTGGGATTTGAAACTGCTTTTCAGTAACACACCATGAAACCAGTTAAGTAAGTCTCTTAATTAATATCCTTCTAAAATGAGGGGAAGAGTATGTGCTTGGACTCTTGACTAATAGAGCCTCCCTGTCTCTGTGCACATGACCTTCAACCCCCTCTTTTCCTTTTGTTTTCCAAATAGCTCTTTAACTCTAATAGCTTAGAGCTGAGGGAAATCTGATTCCCAAGGCTGGTGTTAGGGAGAGAAGGGCTGGTTGCCTAACTTCTTCAAGGACTGGAATGTGCAGAGAGACTGAGGGAGTCTAAAACCAACTCAGCTCAATTCAAGAGAGAAAGGCATTTGGGGAGCTTGAGGGGTTGCAGCTGGAAATAGGATGATGGGAGTGGGACATGTGGAGGGAAAGAGAAGAGCCGTTATCACATTCCTAGGTTAGGGAGGCAATGTGACTTGGTAGACAAACTCCATCTTCTCATTTAAAATCCCCCTCAGGTGCCTGTGTGTCCCTGGGCAAGTCACTTCCTCTGGAGAATGGGCCCAAGAATAGCAATAGTACCTACTTCACAAGGCTGCTGTGAGACTAAACAGGTCAAGAGATCTCCTCAAAGTGAAATAGCTTCAATACAGGTCTTCCAACTTACTCAGAGTTCATTTATTCCATAAACTAGGTACCATAAGAGTCGGTGTGGTAGTCAGGACACCCTGGGTTTGATTCTTGCCTCTGACTCTGTGACCTGTGGGCAGGTCAAACTCTCAATGGCCCTGGCAACTCCTTAAAGCTGTCATTTACAGAGTGGGTAGCTATCTGCATTGATAAAGGGAGTTTCCTTACCTGGGAGTTCCTTCCACCAATGAAAACACAGATCTCGTCACCAAAACCACCAAACAAACAGTGCTAAATCTGGGGATACTAAGATTTTTAAAATAGTGTAATCCCTTTCCTCAAGCAATTCCCCTTCTACCTGGGGATTGTGTGGTAGACAATATACCCAAATAAGTACAAAGAAAACCATTGATTTGGAGCTGGAAAGAATCTTAGAGGTCATTGAATTAACCCCCTTATTTTACAGATGTGGAAACTGAGGTCTAGAGAGATAAAGTTATTTGCCCAGGGTTACACAGCTTGGATGTGCCTGAGGTAGGATTCTTGGTCCTATGCTATGTCAGCTCTACTACAGCCTGACCTTTCTGTAAGTCAGAGGATTGACCCCGTGAAAAGGTTCCAGGAAAACATGAGGAGAAAGATCTCACCTTCAGCTCTGGGAAATAGGAGATATGTCTTAGAGTCAGCCACACTTTGAGAGAAGACAAAAATTCTAAAAGGCGGAAATGTGGTGAGAGTTAATTCCAGGTGTGCGTGAAGAATGGCCTGGGTGAATTTATAGAGGTACAAGATGATATGTGGCAGCTAGGTGGTGCCGTAGTGCATAAAGCACTGGGCTCAAAATCAGCAAGGCCCGAGTTCAAATCCAACCTCAGACACTTACTGCCTGTGTGACCCTTGGCAAGTCACTTCACCCTGTTTGCCTCAGTTCTCTCATCTGTTAAATGGCCTAGAGAAGGAAATGGGAAACCATTTTAGTATTTTTTGCTAAGAAAACCCTAACTGGGATCACAAAGAGTCAGGCACAACTGAAAAACAACATGAGATGACGTAGCAAGTTTGGAGAATGTTGGGCAGTCCAATTTGACTGAAATACAGAGAGTCTGTGAAAGAAGGCTGGAGAGTGAAGCCAGCTCTGGATCCTGAAGGACTTTAAACACCAAGCAGAGGAGTTTGGACTTTATCTTCCAAATCCCCTGAAAATCCTCTCTCTTTGACTAACTTGGGGAATTGACTGATGTGACATTTTCCCACATCAGTTTGTTTGCCCTTAGGGATTCACTCTTACATTTGAAATCTCGATGCTGGCTTTGAAAACTTCCTTTTGAAACATTCTAGTACCTCACGGTGGGGAGAGGGTGAAGGGGAGAAATAATTGATCACCTACCTAGGGTGAAGGCAGGGTTGGGTTCGAATGTTGCTTTGGTGACAGCCTGGCCTACCAGATCCACACCTTAGATTCTTGGGGAGGCCTCTATTCCCTGTCTCCTTTAGTTCCTCAGGTTTCTTTTGGGGTCCAGAGGACCCACTATCACATTACTTAATGTGTTGCGCCCCCATCCCCACCCCCAGAGCTCTACTTGCCTTGAAGGAAATTGTTCTTTATACCTCAAACATTGAGAAGCAACCTAGAAATCTTTATACCCCAGGAAATCAACATGAAACGTGTATATATGGGAGAGCCTGGGAGACTCTTGATGGGAGGTGGGGGGAAGGCCAGCCTGGTCTGGGGTATGCTGCATTTCCCAAAGGGGAAACTATTCTCTTGGATTTTCCTGTGTTAACTATCCTTGCTAACTTGATGCCAGTTCTTTACATCTCTGTGCCCTGTCAAAGCTTCTAGCTTCTGGATGGAGGGGCACACAAAGAGACCCAGAGATAGAACCATATGTCACTGTGTAGTTGGACTATCTCCTTGTTGATGTATCCAACATACCCTTGCCACAGTTAGCTTCTTAGAGGCATTCCTTCCTCTAAAAACTTAAGAGTCTCCCTGCCAATTCCCTTATTGAATAAAACATTAGCTCCTGACTCAATAGACTGTAACCTACCTCAAGGGACTATTTCATTTTTGTCTGTTCCAAGTCTAGCCCCAACTTACCTGTCCAGTCTCAGTCCCAGGACCTCATATATAAATGGCAAATGATTAATGTTTATTCAAATGAATTAAATAGTGACCTAGTTCGAGTAGAAGGGACCTCAGAGACCAGCTAGACCAACCTCTTCATTTTATATCAGGGGAAACTGAGACCCAGGGAGGTTAAGCCAACTCACATCATAGAGATAAAGAAACAGAGGCTGAGAGGTTACATAATTTGCCCAAGTCCACATAGGTAGTAAGGATCAGGGGTGGGTTTTGAACTGAGGTCCTCTTTTCTGATGGAGAAATGGCTTGCTCTAATGGCAGACCAGATTTTCCTGAGTCGAGTTTTCTGGACAGGTAGTGGTTTCCAGGTACCCAGCAGACTCTGTTGGATTTTGTGAAAGGGGCAGAGAAGGGGCTTGGATGGAGTCAGGTCCGTAAATTCTTGTGCTTTTTCACACTGTTAAAGTGGTAGCCCAAGGTACTTCTGCTACCTGGACCAATGAAGCAGATTAATGAAATAGCAGGAGGCTGGTAGCAAGGGAACAGGCTTGCTGGCTTCCCAGTGGCCAGCCCCATTACTTCTCCTCTTCAAGCTGTGTCTTTGGATTTGGAACCAAAGCCTTGAGAAAATTCACCTTGAGAGGGGACACTGATCCTTCCTTCACACAAGACTCTCTCCTTTCAGTGTCACCATCTCCCTCCTACTTCAAGGGTGGGTGCCCCTGGAATGAGGGTGGGACATGAGTACCAAAGGAGTTAACCAGGACAGGGGTGGGGAGAGCAAAAGAAAAGGCAAAAGGGAATCTAGAGAAGGGTCCTCAGGGATGAGAAAGGGGCTGCATTTGCTTCTAATTAGACTCCTTGGTGTAACATCCAGTGTGAGAAATATGGCAGACTTCTGCAGGTTGGATGGAACCATTGAAATAAACAGACAGAGCTGTACCCCAATATTAGAGTGCCCCGACATGAAAGAAGGTTGGCAACTACTATTTGTTTGCTTTTCAAATAATCTGAGGAAGTAAAAAAGAAACATAAGACTGAAAATAAATGATTGGATATAAAAAACATGAGACTAAACACTGTATTATTGTTTTAAAATTAATAGTATTTTTTCCAATTACATGTAAAGACATTTTTTAACATTCATTTTTTGAAAGATTTTGAGTTCCAAATTTTTCTCTCTCCCTTCCGCCTCTCCCTTCTTGCTGCAAAACAGCAAGCAATCTGATAGAAGCCATACATGTGCAGTCATGTAGAACATATTTCCATATTAGTCATGTTAATACTGTGTCATTCTAATAACTAAGAATGGCACTGGAGAAAAAGGGTTGGGAAAATTCTCCTCTGTCCCTTCTTTGCAGTGATAGCAGGTTTTCTGTGTAGACACTGCATATGCTTATGGATTCATTGATCGATATGCTGTTAAACTCAGCTGATGTGTTGGTTAGTTTTGCTGACCTGATTTTTCTTTTCCACTTGTTATTCTGTGCTGCAAGGGATGACCTGCTGGAGAGGGCAGATAACAAAAGATTAAGATATCGATAAAAATCCTAATTACCCAAAAATTTGTTTGAGGAATCTGCTTCCAGATTGTGTGAAAAACAAACATGTTGTTCTGACTAGTCCTTATTACTCATATGACTGGGCACATCACTTCATTTCCCTGTGCCTCAGTGACCTCATTTGTAAAGTGAAAGGATAGGAAGAGATGTTCTCTACGGTCCCTCCTGGCTATAACTCTATATGATTCTGCGACCTTCTGCCTGGGGCCTCAGCTTTCTGTCCATAAAATGAGGCTGTTGGGCTAGATATCCTCTCAGGTCCCTTTTGCTTAAATAGTATATGGACCCTATTCTGAAAGCCTTTCAATGAACAGCTTGTGATTATGACATTTTCAAGGCAGAAGGGAGCATGGCGTTAGAGGGCGTCTAGCTCCAGACCTTCATTTTTCAAATAATGGGAGCCAGTTCCCCAAGAGTTTGTGGGATACGCTCAGGGTCACACAGCTACGAAGAAGTCTATTCTGAGAGCAGCTTGTGAACCCTGCTCTGAGATGCCAGAATTCTAGAAGCCAGCTGGCCTGGCTCCCCGGTCAAGGCACATTTTATACGATTCCTTGCCTTCCTGTCCCTCCCGGAAGTGAGGATAATCTATCTTCTGATGGTCAACTTCAGAGTATGGACCTGCCTGCTCTGTTATCAAAGATGTCCCAACATCTATTAGACCAGGTTCTAGGCCTGCTAAAAGGGAATTTATAAATTAGGTAACACGGTAACACTTCACTAATTGAGAGTAGAGAACCTTAGGTCTAGAAGAGATATTTTAACCTAGGGTCTGTGTATTTGTTTTAAAATATAGAGTGTTCCAAAAGTCTTAGTGAATTTTAAGCTATCAGAACTTTGACCAGCTTTTGGGACACTATGTATTTTGGTAAATATATTTCAATAGAATTGATTTCTTCTGTATTTTGTTTTGTGAGTTTAAAAGCATTCTGATAAAGGGTCCATTGGCTTCACCATACTCTCAAAAGGGTCCAAGATACAAAAAAGGGTTAAGGACCCCTGTAACAGAGCAGAAAAGGACCTCAAAGATCATTTTATAGAAGAGGAAACTGAAGTCCATAGTGGTTGGGATTTATCTAAGATGATAAGCATCAGACATGGGATTTGACCCTCTGTCCTCTGAGTACAGAAGCAGATGTCTTTCCACTCTACCAGGAGGGATGAGGGAAGTTGTACTGGCTTATGGAGAATGTACTCATCTCTTCCATTAGAATATAAGCTTGCCTTCTGAACAGGGATGGTTTTCTGTCTCCCTGGCTTTGAAGCAACCGGCTTGGAAACCTCCTTCTCTCCACCAAGGAGGAGAGTCCTGTGTAAATGTCCCAGGTACAAAAACAGACTTCTCCTTCCTGCATTATACTGGTACCCCCAGCACCAAGGCCAGTGCCTGGCACATAGCAAGCACTTCAGCCCTCCCTCACTCAGATCAAAGTCAACTGCAAGTCATGTCATCATTTCCCTGATGTCATGGTCCTCTTTGAAAATGAAGGACAACCACAACATAGAGAGTACCTAAAAATGCTTATTATTTGATTGTTTTGTAGATAAGTCATAGAGATCTTCTTGACATCTGTTAAGGTTATGACTTGCCTACACAGTAAATGCAGAAAATTAGATAATTAATTTAAAATACATATTGAACACTTACAATGCACCATTTTTGTTTTTGATTCAGACTTGTGGTTGCATCAGGGTGGAGGACTCCCAGTGTGGAAATTCTCTCTACTGGTGCATATCAGCAAATGATCTGGAACTTACAGTCTTAGGGAGCTGACTGGGGGTGCTGGAAGGTTATGGTGACTTTCACAGAGTGGAACAGCTATTGTTAGAAGTGAAATTTGATTCCAGGTCTGCTTGACCTTAAGTCTAGCATTCCATTCATTGTGCCAGGCTGTCTCTCAATTTTCAAGAAAAGGGTGGGTGAGCAGCTAAAATGTAAAGAAAAACTGAAGGGCAATATGGAGGAAGTAAGTGAAAGAAAATCCCTCTCGTTTTCCCCTCTTCCTGTCCTTCTCTTCCTACCTCCATCTTCTCTCTCTCTCTCTCTCTCTTTCTCTCTCTCTCTCTCTCTCTCTCTCTCTCTCTCTCTCTCTCTCTTTGTCTCCCCCTTCCTCTTTGTCTCTGTATCTCCCTTTCCCTCCCTACCTCCTTCTTCCCTCTCTTTCCCTCAACCCTTACCTGAAGATAAAGATTCTCAGAGGTCACATGAGCTATATAATTAAATTTTTCAATTTTTTTTAAAGTTCCTAGTTGAAAGAAAAAAAACTTCATTTATTTGATTCATTTAGTTAATCAGTTGAAAGAAATGGAAGGTGCTTAGCTGAAAAAAGGAAACAAATCATGGCAGCATGATTACCTTCCTCTCTCCAAATATGGGAAAACTGTGTAGATGGAGAAGAGTCATTCTTTTTTGGGGGGTGAGGGGAAGGCAAGGCAACTGGGATTAAGTGACTTGCCCAAGATCACTCAGCTGGTGAATGTGTCAAGTGTCTGAGGCTGGCTTGAATTCAGGTCCTCCTGACTCTAGGGTCAGTGCTCTATTTACTGTGCCACATAATTGCCTCCTTAGAGTCATTCTTCTTATACCCAGAGGGAAGTTTTCAGAGCAACATGCGCTTACTGGGAGACAGGTTTGGGTTTTGTTTAAGGAACACTTCCTAACAATTAGCACTGTCCAATAATGGACAGTGACTACTGTAATGGTAATTAATTTAAATTTGAAGACCCCTTTTTGTCATGTCAAGTAAGCAGGTACTTAGCCCTTAGTAACTAATCAAACCTCTGTGAAAGAAACAGAAGGTGTTAACTCTGTCTCCTTGCTGACGTAACAGGAAAGGATTGGCTGAAACAGGAAGCCAATGTGTGTGTATGT
>JAQQSW010005335.1:0-14216 GCA_028646575.1 Pseudocheirus occidentalis | reverse complement strand
ATATATATATATACATATAATATATATATACACACACACATTTGTATTTCCTTTCCCTATCCTCATACTGAGAAAAGTTTCATAAGTTACTATTATCATTTTTCCATATTGGCATATAAATAGTGCAACTTTGATAAGTTCCTTATGATTTCTTTCCCATATTTACCTTCTAATGCTTCTTGTGTTTGAATGTCATATTTTCTGTTCAGTTCTGGTTATTTCAGCAAAAATGCTTGAAAGTCCTCAACCTCACTGAATGACCATATTTTCCCTGGAACATTACACTCAATTTTGCTGGGTAGGTAATTCTTGGTTTTAATTCCAGCTCCCTTGATCTCCAGAATATCATATTCCAGGCCCTTCGATCCCTCTATGCAGAAGCTGCCATATCCTGGGTTATCCTAATTGTGTTTCCAAAGTATTCAAATTGCTTCCTTTTGGCAGCCTGTAATATTTTCTCCTTGATCTGGGGACTCCAGAATCTGGCTATAACTTTTCTAGGAATTTTCTTTTGGGAATCTTTCATTAGGTGATCAGTGAATTCTTTCAAGTTCTATTTTGCCCTCTGGTTCTAAAATATCAGGGTGAGTTTCCTTCAGAATTTCTTGAAGGATACTTACTAAGTTCTCTTTTTGATCACGGTTTTCAAGTAGTCCAATAATTTTTAAATTGTCTCTCCTGCATCTTTTTTCCTGATTTGTGGTTTTTTTCAAGGAGATATTTCACATTGCCTTTTATTTTTTCATTTGTTTGGACTGTTTAATAGTATCTTGATTTCTCATAAAGTCATTTGTTTTCATTTGCTCCATTTTTATTCTGAAGGAATTATTCTCTTCAGAATGCTTTTGAGATTATTTTTCCATCTGGCAAATTAGACTTTTTAAGGTATTCTTCTCCTCATTGACTTTTTGGCCTCTTTTGCCATTTGAGTTAATTTGTTCTTTAAGGTGTTATTTTCTTCGGTCAGCTTGTTGACACTTTTCATTATTTTCTCGCATCTTTCTTATTTCTCTTCCCAATGTTTCTTCCACTTCTCTTATTTGGTTTTCAAAGTCTTTTTTAAGCTGATCTACGGCTTGTAGGCAGTCTTCATGTTTCATGGAAGCATTTAGTGTGGGAGTTATGACTGTGTTGTCTTCCTCCTGTTTCATGCTTTGATCTTTTTTGTACCCCAAAAAGAATTCTAGAGTTTGATTTCTCTTCTTACTTTGCTTCCTTTTCCTACTCATGTTGGCCAATCAATTAATTGCTTGATTTTTTAGCTCTGTGGAAGTCTGATTCCAGGTGGGAAAGCTCTGTCCCAAACCACTGGGATTTTCACAGCTGCCAGAGCTATTAGGGGGCTGTTTCAGCCTCCACCAGCTTTGGCTCACTGAAAACACACCTAAGGACCACCACCCAAGACCATGATCCAGGCTGCTCAACAGAAGAGCACTTGGCATCTGAACAATTGCTTGGCCCCCTGCAGTCTGCAGGCAGAGAGCTCTGAAGCAGCCTGATGCAGGTGGCTGTCACTTTTGCTGCTTCTGCTTCTTCCTCTGCTTCCTCTGCTTCCTTGCCCTAGGGGCAGTTTGGCCAGACTGCTTTTCTCCCCCTAATTTAGCTGAATTCCACTGACCTTTCCCTTAGTCCTTATTTCTTCTGGCTTGATAAATATGGAAACTGCCACAGCTGCTCCTTAACCACTCTCTTGAAGACTCCAACTGTGGCTTCTCCTGACCACCCTGGGACCAGGTCATGGTTTTGGGCTGGGCTGGCTATGGCTCCCAGCATGCTTTGATGAGCCCCATCTGTCCAGCTGCCTTCAGCAATTGATGTGTTTTCTGTATTTTTGTGAGTTTTAGAGCCCTAAAATTTGTTTAGCATCATATTTTATGGGTATTTGAAGTGGCTACATGGGAGCTGCAAAACCTTGCTGCTTATTCTCCATCATCTTGGCTCCACCCCCAAAATAACTTATTAATAGAAGTATATACAATTTTACACACACACAGAATAGTAACCATCACTGTCAGGGTGGAAAGGGAGGGAAAACATAAAAAATAAAGAAAGTGCATAGCAGAGAATAAAGGAAATTTAAAATGAAAAGAGAAAGCAGAGTAGCTTTGAAAGTGATATGTAGTACTTACATAGTTTTTTAAAGTAAACATTCTGAAATATAAATTCATGGTTTTATAGTGAATCTTCTTGTGTTGTGCTGTGTACATGGGAATATAATTTTTTGTCTTCATTAATTTAAGTTCAAAATGAATTTTAAAAAATAAATTTTCCATTCTTCAGTGTAGTGTTACTGTTTCTATTTTCCATTATATTTCTGATATCCATGACAAAGGTTTAGTAATAACATCTAAACTTTTTAAACCAGAAAATGTACCTATTCTTAGATAGGTGAACTTAATTTATCATGGATAACAATAATAATAATAATAATAACAATAATAATAATAACTAGGATTTAAATAGTGATGTAAGGTTTATAAAGTGCTTTCCAATCACCATCTCATTTTATATTCATAATAAACCTGGGAGGTTGGTAATAATTTTATGTTCATTGAACAGATTATGAAAGTGAAGTAGATGAAGCTTAAGTGACTTTCCAAAGGTCACACATCTATTACATACCTGAGACAGTATTTGATCTTAAATATTTCTTAGTTCATCCAGTTGAAGAAGGTTTGAGTCCAAATTTAGCTTCAAATGCTTACTACCTTTTTGATTCTGGGCAAGTCATGTAATGCTGTTTGCCTCAGTTTCCTCAATTGTACATATCTTGTAGAATTATTCTGAGGATAAAATTTAAGTAATATTTGAAAGACCTTCAACACTGTGGCTGGAATAAAGCAGATACAATCCAAATGTTTATTTCCTTCCCTTCCTTTCTTTTCTCCCTTCTCTTATCTTTCAAAATAGTGAACTGCCAATTCAAGTAGCCTGGTGTCTTATGCTCAAATAAAGGACTACAATCGCAGAAAAAGGTATCAAAGGATACAAGATAACTATCTTGCTCTCTCTCTCTGGATGATGTTGGTGATAATTCCCTTTCCTCCCTTTAGTGTTTCCTTTCCTTTGGTCATGTGCTTAGACAGCCTGACTCCTATTACTTGTGGCATCTCTGGGATCCACAATCCCCTTGATCATTATCTGACACACGTGTTCCTTGGTGGACCTCATGGATCTTTAGAGGAACTTCTTAAGTGCTCTGACCTTGAAAACAAGTTCATTTGTATGTGTAACATCATTATGTTCTACTTTTTGTTTTCAACCCCATTACCTCCTTATTAAGACTGTGAATAAATGCTTAGCTCAACTGCATAGACAAGCAGTGCATTTGAGAAAGTTCTAGAATGAATACTGTGACAATAAGAATGCATGGCACCTTGATTAGGTACTTTAGACTTTTCAATAAAAAATGATGTAATTTCTTTAATGGTATTAAGGCCACAGATGTCTAAAGATAACATTACTGCAAAGCTTCTATTCTTCTTAAACTATGTCAAGCCGCATCCTCATCCTCTTAGCTAGATATGTGCTTGCCAAATCTTCCTTTTTCTTGTAGTCCCAACCTTCAGTAAAGAGTAGCAATAAAAACACTATCTCTGTTCCTTTGTTCTGCTATTTATTTTACTATTCTATGATTTCTAGGTTCTGTTTTCCATTATCTTTGTTATCATATTGATCTCCAGAAGCTGGTAGCAGCCAAATACCTGAATAGTTTTACTAGGTGCTCTTCCACACTGCATGCAAGCCCATAGAAGAAAAGAGATCTCTGTTGTTTATTTCTCTTTCCTGTTTTCTGTTTTCATACCCTCTTGGCTAGGAGTTACTAACCATCATTGTTCTTCTCTTCTACCTCTGACCCTTACTTTATGATCTCTCATCTGACAACTGTGAATATACTGCATCATTTTTGGAGGACATGAGCAGTTTCTTCTTCCTTGGAGTATCCAGCTCCAACTTCATGAAAAATCATTTTTAACTTCAATTATTCACTGCTCCTTTGTCTTCCTTACATCCTCTGTGCAATGAATTTGGACTTTTCATCCTTCAGACACATATAAGGCTCTATTCTGCTTTTAGATCCTTTTCTCTACATCTTCCCTTAGATTAAAGCCTCACTTTAGGTTTTATAAGGGCCCTTTTGACCCTGAGAACAAGAAGTATACAAGCATATTCCTAGAGTCCTTTCTCCAAGGACATAGCCAGCAGCCCTGTGGTCCTAGACAAAATGAAATATTATGTATTTGACATAGTTACTCTAATTTTACTTATCCTTCCTTGTGATGATGATCCCCCGTCCTTTCCTTTCAAAGTGTTATGGATGTTAAAGGATGTTGCTGTTAGTACCTCATTAGCACTTGTTAACATATCTAGAATCTTTTATCTCCTCTTTGTGAAGGCTGAGGAAGAAAAGAGTAAAAAGGTGAGGAAAAATAATGTCTTTACTTATTAAAATCCCCCTTAAAAAAGATGACCAAGAAGAAAATTGATAACTGCTACTATATGCCTGCTTTTTCATCTACACAAAATCTTTATGGAGTTATATGCAGTTATTCAGCCATGCCCTTATCAAATACATCTTTTAATGGGTAACTAGTAGGTAACAAGCTGGTTTTCAGAGAAGCAGAATTTTACAAAATGCATTCAATATACTACTTAGCAATTCACTGAAAAATTTAGAGATTATAAGCTTCCATTGTGCTTAAGTGAACAACCAGTTCATTTATTTTTAATTTATGGAATAAAACAATCATTTTCATAACATAATATAATAAAAAAGATGATTTCACATGAAACTACAAATCTACTGTAGATAGATAGATATAAAATATTCTATGCATACTTCTATATGTCAGTTTTTACTCAGGATGCAGATGGTATTTTTCTTCATATAGCCTTTATAGTTAACTTGGATATTTATAACTGCCAAAATCATTTATTTGCTCAAAGTCATTCTTAAAACAATAATGCTATTACTATATATAATGTGCTCTTGGTCTATTCACTTTTTATTATTTTATTATTTTACGCAAGTCTTTTCATGTTTTTCTGAGATAATTTCTTATAGGTAATTGAGCAAGGAGATGATCAGTGAATTGACTAATATCACAGAGGTTGTGTCAGAGGCTGGATAAGAAGGGTCTTTGATTCCAGTGTAGATTTCTTTGCATTGTACCCCATGAGGTAGAGTTAGCTAAAAGCTGAATTATTTTTACTGTTGCCTACTAAATTTTCCTGAGACAAAAATATCTATTATGTTCACATAGTTTTCAGAACTCAAAACCCATGTCTGAACTGAATGTTTTCCTTCCTTCTTACTTTGCCCACTGTGCACCAGTAACCAAAGACTTTGTAATCTAGATATAATGCTTGAAAATGGTGAGTAAAGGTCACTCTAGCAGTGAAAGATCTGTCAAAGGAAAAAAAAAACCATTTAGACATTTTAGCAAATACATGGAATACAGCATTGGCTGTTCCCCCATGATTCTAAAATTGCTTTCTTTTAAAGCCAGGCCTAAAATAAAAAAAAAATCATTGTAACTCTATTATTCATATAATCTGTCTCTATGCTCTGTCCCTCCCCAATACTGACATTTCTCAATTAGCTCTCTCCATGACAAAGAGATCTTTTATCAATACCTTAACTATAAGAATGGGAGTTTTTCACAGATCAGAAGAAAATATGATAGCTCATGTGAATGTTCAAAAAAATATCCTTACAAGCAGGAGGAGAAAAAAGAATTAAGAAAAAAATATAATGTTGGACCTTAAGTAACAGATCAGCAGTGATGTGGTAGAATTTTCATCTTTTCTCTCTGCAGTGAAGCTTTAAAACATTGATCAAAACTGATGACTAACATGTATTGCTAAATGTGCAGCACATTATGTAAATGTCTCAGCCTCCCCAGTAATCAAGAAAAAAAGCTTATTTTTCCCTTCATCAAATGTTGTTTTGTTCCAGCCTAGGTAGCTAGTATTAATAAAATCTGACCTGAATGAGCAATAACAAAGCTTCAGTATCAAAAGAAGTATCAAAGATAGATGATTCAAACACACAAAAATATTGTCCATATTTAAATGTACTATCATCTACCTTAGTGACAAACGCAAGCTTTAGAAAGAAAATATATATCAGAGACTTGATGAATTAGATTAGAAGCTGCAAAGAAAGGAGAAGCATTTATTGAAGCCATACAGAAGGTAAACATCAGCTGCCTTTGTATTACTACTAAAATAATTAATGGAAGTAGAACAAGTATCTCTTTGTCATTTGCTTATAAAAATGAAACATTTAGCTGTTCAGAAAAAAACAGAAGGAAGGATATTTCTTTAAGGAGTCAGAAATGCTGTCAGTGACAAATTAGGAGACATGTAATAATACCTCGTGAGTCACAAAAGTATTTTCATGTATGGATGATGGATATTTTAGATGTCCAACTAGATTGCAATGTCTTTCTGGTTAAAATTCTGTGTGTGTGTATGTGTGTGTGTGTGTGTGTGTGTGTGTGTGTGTGGTATGTGTGGGCCTGCACACATATGCATGCAGGTGCACTCACACATTTCCCAGGGATGATGAGGACAGTTATGAAATACTACATTGACACAATTTTTGCATCTCTGCCAAATCCCCCAGTCTCTCAGGACTATGCATATAGAGAAGACAGGAATCAATAAGTCAAGTATCTGAATACCTAAGATGTGCCAGAAATTATTTTAGCCATTGATAATAGATGTAAAAATGAGACGGATTTTGTCCTCAAGGAATGTGCATTCTATTAGGTAATAAAACGGTGAAAAATAAGGAAATATATAATAAGATATAAAAATAGCAATTTAGCATAGAGGAAGTAAGAATGGATAATAGGGGGAATCAAGAAAGACTTGCTAAAGGAGATGCACTTGACATAAACCTTGAAAGCAATGAGCTCCAAAAGGTGGATCACTGAATGAATGCATTCTAGATATTGGGGAAAGTCTGCAAAGAAAGGGACATGAAATGTCAAATAGGAAAAATAGGGATTCATTTTTTTTGGCTGCAATATTGAATAAAAGGAAAGTAATGTGAAATTAACCTGGAAAGATACATTGAAGGCAAATTGTGAAGGAGTTTAAATATCCAACATATGATTTCATATATATTTTATCATGAAGGTAATGCCTAGCTACTGAACTTAGAAGTCATGTGAGGCAGCTAGGTGTTAAAAGATAAAGTGCTGAGACAATTAAATCTGGTTTCAGGCATTTACTAGCTTACCTTAGGAAAGTTGCTAAACACTGTTTGCCTCAGTTTCCTCATCTGTAAAATGAACTGGAGAAGGAAATGGCACAGCACTCCAATATCTTTGCCCAGAAAACCCCAAATGACATCATAAAGTCAGATACAACTGAAAAAAATGACTCAATAAGTCTCCTAGTCCCCCTAGTTGTAATATAAGTTCAATTAAAAAAAAAACTACCAATTCTCCTACTTGAATTCTTCAATTAAAAAACTCTTTGTAGGTTTCTACTATGAATAAAGCAGTATTCAAGATATTTACTATGATAAGGCAAAAATTAAATTAAAAAAAACTTTTTCTGCTCTTACAAAGTTTCCTTACCATCAGAAGGGGAGAAAAGTTACAAAAATATATACGGATAAATACAATTAGTATTGCTATAGCTTAACATGTGGGTTCCTAAAAATCACTGCACTATATGAAATCATGGAAGGAAAAGTAGAACTTAAGGAGAAAAGAGAGTTAGGACCAAAATATTGAATTTTTTCCAGTGACTGATAGATGGATAGATGGATAGATAATAGATAGAAAGATAGATAGACAGACAGATAGATAGATACATAGATAGATACATAGATAGATAGATACATAGATAGGAAACAGAAAAAATGGTAGCACAGTTTTACATATGTTAAATAGTTGAAAATATGTAATGACTGCTGTAACATCTATCCCAAAGACCATTGTTCTGGTATTCTCATGTTATTGGTGGAGCTGAAGGCCCTGGCCTTTGTGAGGGATAGGATGGAGATGATGAGATTCAATTCTAACTTAGTTAACTTTGAATTTCTCCACAGGACTCCCTTTGGAACTGGTCAAGTTTCGGGTTCTCTTTCAGCAAAGAATGGGCTTCCAGACTTGAGAGAGAAGATGGAAGATGTCAACCCATTTCAGGTTGCTGAAGGAAGTCTCTGGGAAGACACAAGAGGAGTTGGGATTCTCAATTATGTTCTATTGCTAGCTGGCTACTCTAGAGTCTTCTGAGAGTTTACCCTTGGGTGAGATCAATTTTCATTATATAAATATACAGGCATTTGTGTATACATCTATGTGTATGTGTGTGTGTGTGTATATATATATATATATATGTATACACACATACATATATATACATACATATACAAATAAATAAATAAAGATATATAGATATATAGATATATACGCATACATACAACCATATGTGTATATATTTATATGGACACCCACACACACACATATACAAATAAACATATGCATATGTAAAATGTGTATATATGTATAGATACATGTAGATATTTGTATATATGTATACACATACACTTACATGATGTGTGTATGTGATTCTATATGTGCATATATGTGTGTGTACTTGTGAATATGTGTGTGTATGCTCCTTTCTATACCTTCCCTAATTATTGTTTTACTACAATTTAGTTAAATAAGTTTCCTTTCCTAATCTCTATGTGTGTTCATCGTGGAATGGTAATTGTAAGAAAGGGATTACCTCTTAAATATAGAGCCTGGGCTGCTGCCCTTCTCTTCCCTGAAAATGACAAAGTGATCAGAAGTTAGATGGAACCCAATCATATCCCTGTGACAAACAATATCTAAGGGAACAGATAGATATACTTCTAACCTGGTAACCTCCTTTCTCTGAGAAGAGCAGAGTGATGGTCTTAAGACCCAAATTTCAGCTTCCTCTCCTGGCAGGAATGAAGAAAATTAGCAAGAAATAGGCTAGAGATTACTATTCTGCCTCCCTCTGAGCTGCAGAAAGACAGCTGTCTTGCAACATTTGGATTTCTCTACATATATATGGCCCACTCACACTCTTCCAAGCTATACTACAATAATGTCAGAGACTACAACCTCAGGTGAGGAGGAACAGGAGAGTACGTGGTTGCTGACTAGTCTCTTCAGGAAACATCTACTACATCAGAAGATATATAATAAACCTGGCATTTTACCTTAAAAACAAAAGTGATTTACTTATAGAAATGGACAGCTTGTGGAGTGGTGGAAGGAGGGTTTTAAGAAATCAGAGGGAAAGTTGGAACAACAGATATGAATGGCTGTGGCTATTGTCTTTTTTTGTCTTTTTGTCATTAGCAAACACAAACTTAGCCAGTCAAATAAGTTAATAAACATGTATTATTTGCCTATACTATATGTCTGGCCCTGTGCTAAGCACTAAGGATTAAAAATAATGCAAAAGATGGTCCCTGTCCTCAAAGAAGTCACATTTTAAAGGGACAAACAATAAGCAAACAAATGGGCAAAATTGAACAAGGTATATTCAGGATACATAGAAAATAATTGAGAGGGAAAGCATAAGTAATAAGAGTGATTGGAAAAGACTTCCTGTAGAAAGTGAGATTTTATTTGGGACCTGAAGGAATCTAGGAGAGCCAAGAGTCACAAATGAGGAGGGTGATGTCCAGGCATGGAGGACAGCCAAAGAAAATGCTCAGAGCTGAGAGATACCATCTTTTTGGTATGACAGCAAGGAAGTCAGTAGTTAGTACCTAGATCATATAGGATATGACATGGAGTAGGGCATAAGAAAAGAGGAAAGTTTAACAAGGCAAAGTGGGAAAGCACTTTGAATGCCAAAAAGAGGATTTTATATTTGATATAAGAGGTGATAAGGAACACTGAAGATTACTGAATGAAGGTGGGATGGGGTGACATGGTCAAACTTTTGCTTTAGGGAAACAATTTTGGTAGTATATTAGCAACCATGTTAGCACACTGGATGGACTGATAGCACCAGTTCTTTGATATGCTTTTATAAAAGTAATGCAGCTTTAAAGGGGTTAACAGATCCCCTTAGCAGACATAAGTACAGATAAGCAGAAAGAAGTGAGTATCCTGGGTCAAAGTCAAGATGGCAGCATAGAAGCAGGAGAACTGCACAAGGTCCCCCCATAACCACCTCAAATACCAATAAAACATGACTCTAAAAATTTTTAGAGCTGCAGAACCCACAAAATGACAGAGAAACAGGTCTCCCACTGAAGGAAACCTGGCAGGCAGACAGGAAGGGTTCATCACAACATGCTGAGAGCTGAAACCAGCCTGGCCTGAAACCACAACTGTAGCCCCAGGGCAACCAGGACAAGCTGCAGCTCGGGCACTCAGGAGACTGGATGGCTAGCAGCTGTAGCAATTTCTAGAATTATCAACCCATAAGAGCTAAGGACAAAGTGAAAGGTCAGTTGAACTCAGCTAAATTTGGGGAAAAGGAGTGGATCCGGCCATCTGCCTGCAGGGCAAGAAAGCAACAGAAGCAGCGGCCCTGCAGCCACCTCCACATGGCTCCTTCAGATCTCCCGGCTTGTGGATTACATGGGGACCAAACAATCATTCAAAGGCTAAATGTTCTTGCCTTAACCTGCCTGGGCAGGATCATGGTCTTTGGTGGTGCTGTGGTGTGTGACCAGTGAGCCAAAGATGGTAGGGGCTGCAGAGGACCTCCTAATAGGACTGGCAGCTGTGAAACCTCCAGCAATTTGGGGCAAAGATCTGCCCTCTGAAAGCAGATTTCTAAGTAAAGCCAAGTAATAGACTGGCAACATGAGCAAGCAAGGGAAGTGAAGCAAGCTCAGCAATCCAACTTTAGATTCCTTTTTGGGGGCCAAAAAGGATGAAAGCATAGAATGGGAAGAAGACAACACAGTCAGAACTCCAGCACCAAAAGCTACCGAGAAAAATGTAAACTGATTATAAGCCATAAAGGAGCTTAAGAAGGATTTTGAAAACCAAATAAGAGAAGTGGAGGAAAAATTGGGAAGAAAAATAAGAAGGATGCAAGAAAATCATGAAAAGAGATGCAACAACCTGACTGAAGAAAATCACACACTAAAAGTTGATTAACTCAAATGGCAAAAGAGGTCCAAAAAGCCAATAAGGAGAAGTATGCCTTAAAAAGCTGAATTTGCCAGATGGAAAAAGAATCTCAAAAGCTGCTGAAGAGAATAATTCCTCCAGAATTAGAGTGGAGCAAATGGAAGCAAATGACTTTATGAGAAATCAAAATACTATTGAAAAAATAGAAGGCAATGTGAAATATCTCCTTGACAAAACCACTGACTTGGAGAAAAGATCTAGGAGAGACGATTTAAAAATTATTAAACTACCTTAAAGCCATGATCAAAAAAAGAAGCTAGAAATCATCCTTCAAGAAATTCTGAAAGAAAATCACCACTGATATTTTAGAACCAGAGGGCAAAATAGAGCTTGAAAGAATTCACCAATTACCTCTTGAAAAAGATCCCAAAAGAAAAACTCCTAGGAATGTTATAGCTTGGTACCACAGTCCCACATCAAGGAGAACATATTACAAGCTGCTAAGGAGAAACAATTTGAATACTGTGGGAACACAATCAGGATAACCCAGACCTAGCCACTTCTACATTGAGGGATCAAAGGGCCTGGAATATGATATTCCAGAGATTAAGGGAATTGAATTAAATTAGAATTAAACTAGAATTAAAACCAAGAATCACCTACTCAGCAAAATTGATTATAATGTTCCAGGGGAAAACACGGTCATTCAATGAGGTGGAGGACTTCCAATCATTCTTGATGAAAAAAAACAGAACTGAATAGAAAATTTGAAATTCAAATACAAGAAGCATAAGAAGGTAAACATGGAAAAGCATTAATGAGGAACTTATCAAAGTTGAACTATTTACATGATGCCAACGTGGAAAAAACAGTAATTGTAAATTGTGAAGCTTTTCTCAGTATGAGAATAGGTGAAGGAAAAAAAAGATACACACACATATGCGTGTATACATACACATATGACTAAATAGTCTATATAGGTGTCTATATAAGCATATGTGAGTGTGTGTATATATGTGTACGTAAAGAAAGGGAACAGGATCAATTGAATAGGAAGGGATGTTTTATTTTTTAATTTTAATTTTTTGCTTTTTTTTTTTGGAGGGCAGTTGGGGTTAAGTGACTTGCCCAAGGTCACACAGCTAGTTTTTGTGTTAAGTATCTGAGTCCAGATTTGAACTCAGGTACTGTTGACTCCAGGGTCTGTGCTCTATTCACTGTGCCACCTAGCCACCGCCTGGAAGTGATGTTTTAAAAGGTGAAATTGAGAGGTTGCAGAAGAATACAATTAGAGGAGACAGTGAGAGAAAGAATGGGATTAATCATCTCATATAGAAGAGGCAAGGGGTAACTGTTACAATGGTGAGTAAGAACAGGAAGGCAAAAGGGAATGGATCAATCTTACTCTCATTGAATTTAGCTTAGGGAAGGAATGACATACTTTAAATTGGGTATCTTGGCCTACAGGACAGTAGAGGGGAAGAGGATGGGAGGGGGGATGATGGAGGGGAGGACAGGTTGGGGTTAAGTGTTGTTAGAAGCACACAATTCTGTAAAGAGACAGGGACAATGTAGAGAATAGAACAAGTAGGGGTCGAAAAGGAAGGAGGGAAATATGGTCAATCTTTCACAATATGTCCTGTATTGAAATTCTTGTCTTTCCAGTGGGGGTAGGTGATGAGGGACAAAGGGAAAAGTTCTAAAGTTTAAAAAGTTTAAAGTTATAAAATCAAATATTAAAACTATTTATATGTGTGTGTATAAATTGTTATTATTATTATCATTATTATTATTTTCATACAACTGGGAAATCAAATATACAGGCACTGGCATATGGGAATCCATCCTACCCTATTGGAAAGTCAGAGGGGTGATGGGGGAGGATATAGGAAAGAGCAGATTGAGGGAGGGAGTATGCAGTGGTATTGCTGTTTTGCAGTGGTAGGTAAGGAAAAGTTGGGAGAAAATTTGTAACTCCAATTCTTGTCTAAATGAATGATGTAAACTAAAAATAAACAAAAGTTAATTGGGGAAAAAATAAAAATAAAATGAAATAACATAAAAAGGAGTATCCAAGAAAGAATCCGATAGACAGGGCTCCAAATGTCTCAACATAGTAATTGTTACCTAATCCCCAGGCCAGGGACCACCAACATCTGGGTTTAGGCACAACCTGGGGGTGAGGGGATGTAAACCCAAGGACAAGCAGATTCCCAAAAGAATGCACTGTGAACAGCTTTTAAGATTCAGATTACACAGTAATAGTGAACACTCTGTTTATTCCATTACAAATCAAGATTCAGTACAATATTCACAATATAATATTCTCAATATTACATCTTATTACAGAAAGTCACAATATTTAGAACAAGGAACAAAAGAAAAATCACTGGGTTTCCCTAAGGGGTAAACCCTAAGGGTTTAAGTTAACACTTAAAGATTCGGTCAATCAATTAACAAAAGAATAATCACCTGGTTTCCCTAAGGGAGAAACCCTTCTCACTTAAAGATTCAATCAACAATTCACAATATACCAAACTTCCACTCATGGGGAACTTAATTAACTTAATTAACTTAATCTGTCACTCATCTAGCAGTCAGCCACTAAGCTAGATTCCCAATTACTAAATATCATTAGTCCCTAATATAGTCATTAGAAAATCACACAAACTTCACACCCCTTGATTTCCAGCAAACCTCAATTTAGTCCAAGGGGAGGTCTTTCCTTCATTTTGACTCTGGGTGGTCTCTCTGATTCCAGCTCCCTCCTGAATCTGCCAAACAATCACCAGGATTCAAAAGCAGAGAGCTTCCAGATTCTCATCCAGTCCTCAGTGGTAGACAGCTCCCATGTCCTTGTCCAGTCCTCAGGGCAATCCCCGGCACACACTGAAGTTCACAGAGTTCAGCACATCTCAAACCCTTCACCACTTCTCTTGCCTGGAACTCAAGGATCAGCCAGGCCATGAATAAACAAAGTCTTATCCTGTTCATGTTTCAGTCAGCTTCCAGATACTGGGAGAGTTTCTCTCTAACTCTCTCTCTCTGTCTCTCTGTCTATCTGTCTCTGTCTCTGTCTCTGTCTCCCTCTCTCTCTCTCTCTCTGTCTCTCTC